>JAUMHI010000043.1:27992571-28015136 GCA_032359435.1 Enteromius unitaeniatus
ATATATATATATATATATATATATACATACACACACACACACACACACACATATATATATATATATATATATATATACAGTCATGGCCAAAAATGTTGGCACCCTTGTAAATATGATCAAAAAGGCTGCTAAAATTAATTTTGCTACAAGAAAATAGCTAGGGCAGTGAAAAACCCATTTCCACTATCAGGGCAATAATTAAGTATTTCCAGACAACAGAAAAAATTTACAAAACTGCCTGGAGAAGGAGAGTTTGAGTGCCAAAAGACTCTTTAAGGACCACAGCTGGAGAACTGCAGAAAATATTGAAATAATAGTTTTGGTTATTATTGCCCAGAACAAAACAACAGTGATCCTGACAGAAGTACTTGCTTGTATATAAGTATTTTAGTACATTTGATTACACTTAATTTTTACCTGGGATGGGACTAGAGCAGGGGTCATCAAACTCAGTCCTGGAGGGCCGATGTCCTGCAGAGTTTTGCTCCAACTTTCCTCAACACACCTTCCTGGAAGTGAAGTATACCTAATAAGACCTTGATTATCTGCTTCATGTGTGCTTGTGTAGGGTTGGAGCTAAACTCTGCAGGACACCGGCCCTCCAGGACTGAGTTTGATGATCCCTGGACTAGAGCAATGATGATAAAGATTCACTGGTGAGCGGAAGAGACTAAAACATTAAAAATGGGTATGCATTGTAATGTTTTATGTATGACTGATCATGGGGAGTGGTTCAAACAGTGGTCTTTTATGCTGCATTGTGCCACAGCACTGACAAATCCACAAATGCACTTGTACTTGCCAAGCTGGTCGGCGGGGAACAGTTGTTGCACTGTAAATCACAGTATGTTTTCTGTAGGATTTCTAAAGAAAAGAGCAGCCATTAAAATATCTTTCAGCCAACAGAACAGCTTTCAGAGCCAAGCGGGATTCTGTGAAATTCCACACACAGGGAGGTTGCTTGTGGTGCCAATTTACATAACTATGGAAATGCTCATTTAATCACTATAACCATACAGTGGCAATAATCAATAATCATACAGTGACTAGCACAAATTCTTAGGTGATTATAGAATTCATCAAAGCTGAGCTTTTAAAAATCTAAATGTGAGTTTACAAAACAGGCTTTATTTGAGTGAGACACTAAAGCTCCGCTCACAGGTGTCTGAAGACACACCCACAGCAAACACAGACCAGAGAGAGAGAGAATGAGAACAGGTTTCATTCTCACACACCCTTCACAGGCCAGGAAGACTTTCAAGGAAACTACGACAAGAGCCTTCATTATGCAGTGTAAGTCTCAATCTCTGCTTATTCAAGTCTCTTCTTGCTTTATCATTCTATATTTAATGACCAACTGAACCAGGGTTGTTTCTGACAAATATTAAGCAAATCAAAGCAGGTAATCTCTTACCTGGATAAAGTCACATGTACTGCCCTTTTCAAAATGTTATCAAATATGCACTTAAAAGTGTACTAATAAAAAACAGTTATTGGTAGATAATATTTGTAAAATAAAAGGCCACTTAAGTGTACTTAGTCACTTTTTTTCTTAACAAAATCATTGTCCCTTTGTAGTGCTTTAAAGAAGCACACTTATTTTGATGTTTCGACTTCATATGTAAAATATGTAGAGCATTTTGTTATCATTTTAACTGTAGCGTTATGCAATATTAAGCTAAGATTTTAAAAGTACTTTATGGCAACATTGCACGACTCAGAATTAACGTCACACAAGCATCAACAAAAAATGTCATTACATTTTAGTTTATAAAGAAACACATTAAAGTCCTGCGTAAGTATGTCGAAAGTTTGATTGTTTTTTGGTATTTATTTGGACACAAGTAAAAGAGCAGACGACAGTTGGTTGTTTGGATTTGAATGCTGTCGAAGTCAAAGAAAAGCCTGTTGTACAGCATTCCTGAGATGACATGGTGACGTCTGCATTGTGCTGTTTGCACGTCCTTCACACATCTGATAAGAAACTGTGACTCTGAGCTTATGTAAGCTGTAAATCTGCTGTCTCACTTACTGGTGAATCAGGACGGATCCTGGGCTTGTCCACCTGTTGCAGTTTTGTTCATTATACAGTCTTTAATTCTTTTAGAAAGCTTTAATGTATTCCACTATGATCTTACAAATGTGTCGTGTGAAGGGACTGTCTGAAACAGGTTAGGAGGCGTGTCTTACAAAAAGGGACTTTTGTCAGGCCAAGTGCTAGGAACAAGGTTAAGTGCCTTGTTTAGTGATACTTCATTAGGGATATAAACACATCAGTCTCAAAATACATCTCCTAAAATGTTGCGTTTTCCCCTCCAATCTAGGCTATAACTCTCCAGTGAACCTCCACTTTGATTCAGTCTTTATTCAAATATAGCAATTTACAAAAAAAAAAAAATCTTCTCACAATCTGGAAGCTGAAGTGATTTTCTGAAGGACACAAAAGCGCCAGAGAGCTCGAGTAACTCTTGAGATAATGGGCCACCTTCACCTGAAACTAAACATGTGACCTTTGTGTTAACAGCCCACACGCTTAACGCCTACTCTAACACTCCCGATTTAATACCAGGCCTTTCATTATGCTCTGATACCTTCACATTCGCCCAGAGAGTTAGCTTTCTGTACGCTGTAGTCACTATTCAGTGTCATTTATGTTGTTGTTTGTTTTTGTGAATGTTTTTTATCTGTTATTGTTTTGTCCTGGATTCTTGTTCAGTGATGGGTGTTCCCAAAAGTCTTTTGAATAGCAGGTGGGACCTGAAAGTCTTTGGTTTAATAGCTATTTTTACATATATATTTTAAGTCTTTTTGGGGTAATAGAGCACTGGGTGAAAGCCCCAATATGCGTGTAAAATACCTGAATGTACTTTGCACGGTTAAATATTTTGTTCTCTTGAACACACTGGATGGAAACATTTCTTTATTCACACATTTTTTAATCAAGTTGCATTTGGGTGGAAATATAGCTAATGATTCATGTTTATTTAGTTTACAAGTTTCAATATCCAATGCACGACATGAATTTACATTTACATTTTAAAAAGCTCTTCTGAAATATCTAAAAACAGAACTGGCAAATCATCAAAACTCACAATTGGACTTCAAAATTGGATGAAAATTATTGCATTTTGCATTATTGCATTAACAATCTTCATGTGTAGTAAGACAAAACTGCTTTCTTGAAACCACAACCTTCTATCTTCCTGCCACTTTTCACTACCTCTGATCTAATCACATCACTTTCTCCCTAAACGGTTCGCAGGCCCACAGTCTCCAGGGCGAATCCTGTCGGAGGAGCAGTTCTCCTGCTCCATCTGTCTGGAGGTCTTTGTCGAGCCCGTCTCCACTCCGTGTGGCCACACTTTCTGTAAGGCCTGTCTGCAGGGCTTCTGGAATCACAGCAAGAAGTTCCTGTGCCCCATGTGCAAGAAAGCCTTCTCCAGAAAACCAGAGCTCAGTGTCAACTGCGTGCTGGCCGAGATCGCAGAGCAGTTCCAGGGTCTGTCCACCATGTCCTCGCTCGACCGGGCCAACATCGAGTTTGCCAATTCCCCACAGAAAGACGACGACTGGGGAGACTTTGCTAAAGCGGGAGACGTGCCCTGCGATGCCTGCATCGGCCGCAAGATGAAGGCCATGAAGTCATGTCTGAGCTGCCCAGGTTCATTTTGCGAAGCTCACCTGCGGCACCATAAGAAGGGCAAGGCGATGAGCTCACACAAGCTGCTGGAGCCTATACACAACCTGGAGGACAAGATGTGCAAGACACACAAACGCCTCCTGGACGCTTACTGCCGAAACGAACACGTGTGCGTGTGTAAGGAGTGCGCAGAGTCCTCGCACAAAGGCCACGAAGTTGTGTCCACCGAACGAGAGTGGAAGAAAAAAACGGTGAGTTATTTATACAGCAGCAACAGAAAACAAGCAAAGAACATTTGCATTATCAAAGAACATAACTGCCTTCAGTCTATTGTGAGTTAATGAAAAAAAAACTCTCATTATAATCTGTAAAGCTGTCTATAAATAAATACATTTTATATACTTACATCGCACATACATCAGCACTATGTTGTTTATGATAATGGAATTTGAGAGAGCCAACCTGATCTGATGGCAATTCATACATATTTTATGAGGTGATTAATTGTACGAATTTGGACAACCTCACTTTATTTTTTTATTTATAATAAATCGTACGTATTTTACGAGATGCCAATTCGTATGAATTTGTACGAATGACCTAAACATAACCCCGCCCCTAAACCTACCCATCATGTGGTTTTAGACAAATCGAGTGAGGTCGTATGAATTAGTACGAATTGGCAAAAATTTGGCACCTCGTAAGAGTTGCTCGTGAGAATTGTGTTGCGAGAGCTGAATACAGTCATAAAGCACTTGAGTGCGAAACTCATCTGAATGCCTTTGGACTCTGCGTTCATAAACTGCCTTGCATCAGCCACAGACAATATCACTGTCTGTCATCGATTAACAAATTTCTAAAACCTTCTAAAACAAAGTGTATACATAAATCTGGCTTGTAATGCATGCATAACATTATTAAAAAAGGAAAAAAAAAAAAATGCATTTAATGCAATTTAAGTTGCATGAATGTTAATGATAAACACTCTCATACTGTAGCATAGTTGAGAAACGGACATAGCAAAGTACATCAAAGAAATATTGTCATTTGGGTCTGGCAGCTGACTTTCAGCATCACAGCATGTCAAATTGACATTATAATCACAATAGATTACAAATGCACGTTCCATTACAGGGAAATATCTACACTTCACAGCCAAATTCACGATAAGTCACAAGATTTGAAGTATAAGATCATAGGGTGTTACAAAGTACTTCAGACAACTCAAAAATCAAAATGGGTCAGACTAACCTGCTACATAATCACTAAAATTTATTTTGGGAGCTTTAAAATTCAGGAAATGTGATTTGTGCATCTTATTGTTTGGTTCACAGAGTCAGCTGGGAAAGAAAAGGTCAGAACTGAAACATCTGATCAAGGAGCGAGAAAAGAAACTCGAGGAGATCAAGCAGTCCATCAAAGTCCTCAAAGTGAGTCCATTTACTTTGTGTTGCTTCTTTTCTCAGAAAGGCCTGGCCATCTTTAATAATTTTCCTTTGATCAGCTGTATTAAAAACAACATTCTTGAATATATATTGTCCATTTTGGATTTTTGCTAAAAAGCTACTTTTATCAGTCTTCAAACTTCAGAAAGTCTTAGTACAATGCTAATCAAAAGTAACTAATCTGTAACGCATCAGCAACTCATAATGGATGATAAATTGTAAACTGCAATTGCTGCTTGAAGCTACTGTATATTTATAATGCATGACAAAACAGCACATAAACAATGTGTCACAATATATTTTATAGTTCGATATTCGATATTCATAAATAATAATTATCTACATATCTAAGGCCGAATCTGGGACAAATAGGTATTAAAGTGCTCTTTTTGACCTCAATTGGGATAAAACGATTTCTAAAAATATCCAGTAACAACTGGAAAAGTCCCAGTACAGACCCAGGCTGATCGTCACCTCTACCTTAGACTGCTTTATTGAGAATATCTGTTTACCTTCTGTGTCATCTGACAAAACCAGTAAGAGCACTGCAAATATTTGCCCATGCTGTCACACCCCTCTTTAACTGAGAAATGTCTCCCTTCAAATGCTGAACAACACCAGCAAAGCAGGATTAAAGGATACAGAAAAAGCCTTTTGCTTTGAACTGGAAATACATATATGTCTTACAGAGTTACAGGAAGTATATTTATCTTAAAGTGGAAACAGGAAGAGTTGAAATTTGGGACAAATGACATCAGTATTGACAAATACCCCCAAAAGTGGATCATTTCCATCTGTGATATTTTATCCTTCCTGTGCGATCGGATTCAGGTTTGTGTCAATGGCATGCAAGGTTAACGTTCCAGTGTTTTTGCCTGTTCAATAACTGTAAATAGAGCACAGGGCCATCGTGAGTGACATTTAAAAATACAAAGAGGATCCAATTACATAGAGGGTGGAGGGAAACAGGCAAAAATAACTCATATTAGACTCATTAATGCTTGATTGCGGTAATTACTGTAGACAGAGACAGAGATGTTGGAGCAGGTATGCATGGCGGATGAGCTGAACTGAAGGTGAAGTGTTTGCATCAAGACAGTTCTTCAGTGAGTTGAAGTGGTTCAACCGGTCTGTCCTGTCAAAGCACTCGGCTGATGTTCAACATGTTCATGTTAGCATGCGATCTCATGAGTTACGCCGCATGTGTTTGTCACGACCCTCTCTGGTCTCTGTCCTGGAAAAGTTCTGTGCATTTTCAAGAAAAAGTTAAAAGTAAAAGATCCTGTAAAGATCACCTGCAGCACAATAGTGATGATGCTCTGTGCTGGGTTTTGGTTTGGTTCTGGTTTGAAAATTAAAGATGCACTGCTAGTGGACTAAGTTTGAGTCTCTGATGAATGGTCTGCTATTTACACCAAAAGCAAAACATGAAGCTTTTAGGTGTTTTGCCACCTGACTACAAAAAGCAATACAAATACGAATAATAATTATAATAACAATGTTGTTTTTGTTTGTATGGCTCAATTTGAAAATCAGCTGTAAAACATTGGAAAATAAAGTGAGATTTCATAAAGTGCATTTCATAACTTCATAAAAAAAAAACATTTGAATTATTAAATATATTTAATCATTGCATTTGTGGGAGGACTAATGAGATTTTTATACCCACAGTATTTTTATACGAATCCTTTGTTTCTATATTCTGTACACCTTAAAGTGTCAATACAACAATACACTGTACAGTGGTCAAACTATAGCTTTATATGAAAAAGACATACATATTTTATGGCGTTATTCACCTCTGCAGGAACTTTCAAATCTCATTCACAGGCCTAAAGGTTTTGATATGAACTCAGCATGACTAAAGTCAAACACTTTTTCACCGCGGAATCTGTTTGTGAATGAGAAGTGAGCAGTGTTGGGAAAGTTACTTTTAAATCAATATTACAATATTGTGTTACTCCTTTAAAGTAACTGATTACATTGTGTAATTACTTTAATGGACTTTAAGTTGAAGGAAATGTAAATTCATGTCTGTACAGTACGGGGCTGTGAATCACATGAAGAAGATGACGCAGGAAAATAAAATTCAGCATAGTTCAGTTTGCATTTGACCGGTTCTATTCTTTTTGAGAAATATCTGTTTTTGCGCTGGTGAAATGAGCAAATAGATGTTTATATTTGGTCTGAAACTACAGTAATGTCACAGCAAGTACATATCACTGCAGTTTCCAAAAGAAACCTTTTCAATAAATAATGCATAATTGTAACACAATTACTGGAAGAATGTCATGTTATGACTTCAAAACAATATTTGAAAAATAGCATCACACATATTCAGCTTCATCTTTGAGTTTTCATAGACGGTAGATTTGTTTGGTAGCTCACGTAGTTCAGGGATGTACTTAAGAGGCGAGGAGCTCCGACAGAGCAGTTCAGATCTGTGTAAAAGTGTGATTTGTATTTGAGAGCAGCAGCAGACGTGTTACAGTTACAGGTGAGCTGTAGAGCAGACAGGTGGAGTGTGTAAAGCCTATCGTCCTCTCTGTGTTCAGGACAGCAGTCAGAAGGAGATCGAGGAGAGCTGGGCGGTGTATGCCGAGCTGCAGCGGCTGCTGGAACAGTCTCAGGCCGAGCTGCTGGAGCTCATCACCTCACGACAGAAACAAGCAGAGCAGCAGGCCAAAGATCTGGCGAGCGGCCTGGAGCACGAGCTCAACACCCTGAGAAAGAGGAGCAGCGAGCTGGACGCGCTCGGCCAGACACAAGACAGGGTGCTCTTTCTACAGGTCAGCATTCAAGGGTTCTATAGTGAACTAGTGTCTGCTTCTGAGCTTTATCAAAGCTAATGTTTCCCTTGCAGTTCCTGCCATCCCTGCCTCCTCCACCGGAGCCGTCTGATTGGTCAGCGGTGTACGTGAACACAGATCTGTATCTCAGCACCATCAGAAAATCTGTCTGCACTCTGGTGGACAAATTCCAGCAAGAGGTCAAACGGCTTTATGGGAAAGGTGAAGAGCAACCTTTCGCTGCACTTTCCTTAAATTAAACTGCTAATTTGCATAATCTATGTAACCTTCATTAAGTGTTTTTTTTTCACTTTCAGAACTCAGGAAGCTGCAAAACTATGCAAGTAAGTGCTACTGATATGAGCGTTAGAATATGAACTATAATGTTTCAGTCTTTCCCAGCTGAGTGAATATTTCAGCATATTGTTGAAGATTTGAGACACACAAAGTTATATTTAGGTCAGGGTTCAAGCGTGAAGCCAGTCTGCTCCTCTAGAGGGCAACTTTGAGCTCACTGCCGCTGCATTATAAAGTAATATACTGATTTATAACGTGTGGAGTAACTGTAGTGATTAAGCAATTGTACTTCATTTCTGTACTGTTTTTTTTGAGGAAATGCTTCTGAGCCATACCTACAAACCAAAATATCCAGAGCAAATCCAGAGTAAATCATGCTCTCACATGTAATCAAAACAGCCAATACAATTTTAGTGTAAAAAGCAATTGGTCACAATTATAAAAATCCGTTACCATCCATAAAGTATGGATTCATGGACCAAAATTGATTCAGAATTAAACACAGATTATGTAATATAGACAACATTCTTCATTCATGTGGTAAGATAAAAAAAGGCTTTAATATACCAGGCTTAAATTATTACAAAAATGGTTAAAAGTATATTATCAAAAACAGCCTTCTTCAGGACACACATCAGCTTCTCAAACAGTTATTCTTAAACTAGTGTTAATTATTGAATCATCATAGACAGCTGGATATATGTAGGTGTGACTAAGACTATATTTTTTAAATACAATATATATATATATAAATATATGTGAGAAAAATAAAACTTTTATAGCACTGTAGATATGAAATTATACATCATCATGGCGCAAATTACAAAAACTAGGGAAAAATAACAAAAAAAAAACAACAGCTTCTTCATTAACTCCTGCGGATGCCTGAAGCATATGAATCATAAAAGTCTGTTTCTGTCTATTTCCAATCACAGTAATTATACTCAAAACATAATAAAATTAGCTGATAATGAACGTAACGATAATTAAGTAAAATCTTTGTGTTTTCTTTTTCTTTTTTTTGAACACAGTTCAATGAAATGATCATTTTGACTGACTTCCATTTTGAATGGACTGATCAGGACTAATGCAGGACTGATCTCTGTCTGGTTCTGTAGGTGAGGTGATCTTGGATCCTGCCACAGCTCAGCGTGATCTCTGTCTGTCCGAGGACGGGCACCAGGTGCGCTACGAAGAGCAGCGGAAGGGCTCCATGCATTCGGACGCCCCGCGCCGCTTCAGCCCAGCGCTGTTCGTCCTGGCGCGTGAGGGCCTTTCCTCCGGCAGACACTACTGGGAGGTAGACATGGGACACAAGACAGCTTGGACCGTCGGAGTGGCTCGCGGGTCGGTGAGACGCAAAGGAGAGATCCGCCTCAGTCCAGAGGGAGGCTTCTGGTGTTTGTGGCTGAAGAGCGGAGAAGTGAAAGCTCTTACTGGCAGCAGAGTTCCTCTGAATCTCTCCGCTCTGCCTCAGAAGCTGGGCATCTTTCTGGACTACGAAGCTGGTCAGGTGTCCTTCTATGATGTGAAGACACGCTCTCATCTCTACACCTTCACTGATGCCTTCACTGAGAGCCTCTACCCCATTTTCAGCCCTTGCATCAACCAGGACGGAAAGAACCCCGGAGCTCTGGTCATCACTCCTGTTAAACACAGCTGAGGCGACTCACTCCAGTGCATTTTCTAAAAGACTGTTACAACACTGAAGACTTTTCTTTGGACTCTGGAAAAAAATGCTTTTTTCATTGCTGTTCTTTCTGTGAATCTTACGACACATTATGTTGGCAGGCATATAGTGTACATTACAGTTTCCATTACAGATTTGACCAAAACCTTGGCAATTGTGTATTTTTGCTAAAACAGCAAAGAGAGATACAATGTGTGGCTGGAATGAACACAGACATTGACTAGAACCACCACAACGCTTCAAAAAACGTTTCCATTGCAGTGAAAAATTCCTTTTCAAATTGCCTGAAAAACCACCTCATGCGAGTATATTGACTTTTTTTGCGATATATGGGAGTTTTTGTGAAATATTTTACATTTGTGCAGTTTGAAGGGTATTAGAAATGTGGCACATATGCACTACCGTGAAAATGTTTGGTGTCAATAATAAAGAAATCAAGTCTTATTCAGCAAGGATGTTTTAAACTGATCAAAATAAATATATATATTTTAAATGAAGGTTATTTTTTTTATTCTATTCTAGCAACACTGATACTGTATTGATCAGTAATGTTCATTGAGCTGCTTGAAATGCAATGAAAAAGGCTGTGAATTTATTGTCACCAAACTTTTGAACGGTTGTACACTTTAACTCTGTTACTGTTAACGTGAATGTTAAGATTTAGCATTTTTTATCTTTTGAATCGAAGTGTAGAACTTGCTAAAATCCACACTATAACTCAATCAGTCATATATTTAAATTTGTTTTACTCAGTGATACAATGTTATGATATGAGCTGAATGTGTAGTATGTATAAGCTCAGTTGAAATGAACTGTATAGATCAGATCATCTGTGTTAATTTTTATAACCAGGGTGTCATAATGTTTGGATACAGGTGTTTAATGAGTTTATTTTTCAGAACTTTTGAATAAAATCCACAATATCTACTTGTCATTCCATGGTCCACATATATATATATATATATATATATATGCATAATTTTTAAATAAAAGCAATTTGAGTGGGTGAATGGGTAATAATTCTTAAGCTGTATTCAGGCGTGTAAAAGTGAAACTAGGCTATGGAGGAGGGGTGAGGGGATATTTCAGGGTAACGGGGGGTGCCAGCTGTCCCGCATGTCACTGCTGTCCAGACCAGGACGGTCATTGTGGTCACAGGCATTCGACTACAACAGACTGCTGGTGAGTCTCCTTTTAAAACACTGTAACTCAAGTCAAAATATTAGTGAAGATGTTTAAAGGAACTGCATGTTCTGCTTGTCATTTCAGCAAATACATAGCCAAGATGTGCAATTATTACATTAGTACAGTTATTTGTTTGATAATGAAAGCATGCTCAAAACATCTTCTGTTGCCAGATAATACTGCTGAATAATTATTGCCAAGTCTGCAAAAATGTGTTTAATGATCAGCCTTTAAAAACGAGTAGACTGAATGGTGCTATGGATCCAAAATGAAGCAGGAGTCTGGGAAGCCTTGTATTTTTGGAGTGATGTTAATCTTTGGTCCTATGAATAGCCAGGCTTTACATATTACTGAAGTCTTTCTGTGTCAAAGACTGCTGCGTGAGCCAACATGTGGATAGCTAATTAAATCCAAATGACTTTGTATATTTAGCACACTGCAAAGCTGGCAATAATGCCACCAAGTATGTTTAAAAAGGGCTGGATAACTCATCTGTTTTTAAGGATCTTGTTCTAATTTTGTTCTAGTCAACATGAGTTAAAAGCTTTAGAGTAGACCTACTGTTGTAGGTAATGCAGCCTTTATAAAACTTTACCAAACAATAAAAAAAGTTAGTTGATCATTAAGGCGGAAAACTGCATTTAAGCCCTGCTCCATTCTAACATAAAACATCCTCACAATATAACCAATTCCTGATGGATAATATCAAATTCCACCCTATTTGATTCCATTTTTGTCATAACATCAATATGTTTTGCTCTTAGATACAACGCATTATGGAAGTAAAATTGGCTGTGAATTCAGGTTTGTGTTGACATCAATAATCTATAAGTGTTGTTCACTACTGTTGTTTACTGGTCACCTCTATGTCTGTCTGTGGGGTTTACAACCAATTAAATGTGTTAAATAGCTTGTGACTAAACCTCATAACTCTACTGGATGTTTAAACAGGTATAGCACCACCCCACATCAACATTAAATGCAATGCATGGGTAAAAATATTTTCTTCACTGAAGAAACGCTTCATTCATATATAGGTTAATGCCTTCATCAGTCTTTAGAGCGCCTCTTTTTAAGATCAGGGGAGTGAGGTTTACTTGCACAGCACCTACCTGCTGGCCTCCATTATATGTGTGTGTGTGTGTGAATTGTTTAAAGTTGGAAGTCTGCATTTGTTTGCAGGGCACATGATTCTTCTTCTGTATGTACAGGAATGGCATCTCCCACCAGCATGTTAGCAGAGGAGCAGGTGCACTGTTCCATCTGTCTGGATGTGTTTACAAATCCTGTCTCTATACCTTGTGGACACAATTTCTGCATGGCCTGCATTGGCAGCTACTGGAAGTCCAGTGCCCTCTTCATGTGTCCGATGTGCAAAAAGACTTTCTTCAAACAGCCAGACATCAGCATCAACACAGTGCTAAGGGAAATCGCTGAGAAGTTTAAGGAAATGAAAACCAACCCAGTTGCAAACCTTCAGAAGACAATGCAACCGATCCCAGGACAGAGCCCTGTGGAACTCCCCACAGAAATGCTTGAACTGATCCCTCCTAATGGACCGTGGGCCCAGGTGGTGTCCTGTGATGTGTGCACTGGCCCTCAGCAACAGGCAGTAAAGTCTTGCTTGGTGTGTTTGACATCTTACTGTGAGGAGCACTTAAAGACTCACACGTCCCGCTTCACCAAACACAAGCTGATCGAACCTGTGCAGAACCTGGAGGACCGTATGTGTAAGAAGCACGAGAGGTTACTGGAGCTATTCTGTAAGAAGGATCAGACCATAGTGTGTGTGCTGTGCACAGAGATGGACCACAGGGCACATTACACTGTTCCTGTCGAACGAGAGTGGGCAGAGAAAAAGGTAAACACACCACTGTTTTTATGGTGGCCATTTCTCGTATTTTGTCTACCATAAATAAATAAATGTTTAACACAATACATTGTGATTGACAGGCTTTGTTGAGGAAAACTGAAGCTGAAGTTCAGCAGATGATCCAGGAGCGTCTGAAGAAAGTTGATGAGATCAAACACTCCATAGAGTTAAACAAGGTACAGTAAGTCTTACTGTTAATGTATTATGTAGTGCTTCAGCTGAGTTAACATGTACAGATATTAGCCTTTCCTTTCATCAGTGCGGCGATGCATGTGAATGAAGGTACTGACTTATTGATCACAATTAGATTAAATAAACATCGCCACAAAGGTTGTGAAATGCAGACATTCAACAAAGCCAGCGCTAAATATTTTGGAGTGAGAAAAGACAGTTTCTGTTTTTATTATTTTATTTGATTTATTTATTGGTCTGCATTGATAAGTGTGCCTCTCTGTCTGATCACAGAGCAGCACTCAGAGAGAAGTCGAGGACAGTATGCAGGTGTTTGCAGACCTGATCCAAGCGATCCAGAAAGCCCAGGCCGAACTGGTCCTGGACATCGAGGAGAAACAGAGGAAGACAGAGAGCTGGGCCAACGGACAAATACAAGAACTAGAGCAGGAAATAGATGTTCTGAAGCTGAGGAACACAGAGCTAGAGTATCTCTCACACACTGAAGACCACATTCACTTCCTGCAGGTGGAGCATTTTTACCTATCATTTTTGATAAAAAAAAAAAAATAATAATAATTATAATAAATATATATATATATATATATATATATATATACTTGTATAGTTTTAAAAACAAGTAAAGAATGTTTTAAGATTAGAATAGCCACCACATTCAAAGGACTATTTAAAGGAGGTTTTATTCATAGTCTGCCAGTCTGCTTCTTTAACGTTCTCTGTTGTTGTTAATGTTCTTCTTCTTCAGAACTTTCTATCATTAATGTCTCACCCACACACTAAAGACTGGTCTGAGACCTGTGTGTATGCGGATCCGTGTGTGGGCACCACCAGAAGAGCTGTGCTCAAACTAGAGGAGACTCTTACTGAAGAAGTAGAAAAACTTGCAGAAAAAGGTTAGAACTTACACATCACTATGTCTGCCCTGATAATGTTTATTTATTGATTAATGGCTTTTTTTCTCATCGTGAACAGAGCTGAGGAGAGTTCAGAAGTACTCAGGTATGTTTGATCTACTATTCATCTTTAGGCCAGTCTAGTGTGTTTATCTCGTCCTGGTAGGTTGGTTTCTCGCTCATGTGTATGTTCCCTATGAAGGGGACATCATGTTTGACCCAGACACAGCGAACCCCTGGCTGCAGCTGTCGGAGGACGGCCATCAGATGCGTCATCTGGGCGCGTGGCAAGACCTGGCGGACACACCAGAGCGTTTCGACACAGTGGTGATCGCGTTCGGCCGCGAGGGGCTTTCCTCGGGACGCCGATACTGGGAAGTCCAGGTGGGCGAGAAGGATGACTGGTACATCGGTGTGGCCCGGGCGTCCGTCAACAGAAAAGGTCGTATTTCAGTGAGCACTGCTCATGGCTACTGGGCTCTGGCCATGAAGAAAGGCCAGGAATACCGCGTGTCCTCCTCTCCACCCCTGCTGCTGTCCATCGAGCCCAAGCTGAAGAGAGTTGGCGTCTATGTGGACTATGAAGAGGGACAGGTGTCGTTCTACGACGTACTCAGCAAAAGTCACATCTACACCTTCATGGACTCGTTCAGAGAGAAACTCTTCCCGTTTTTCTACCTCTACTGCTGCGACAAGGCCTCAGACACCATGATGATCTGTCCTGTTCAGGAGACGTCTCAAACGAAACAGTGCTGAAGCGTGACTCTACATTATACTACTGTTTCTGTATGTGTGCTCGGGAGCTGCTTTCTTTGGCTGCTTAATAATTATTATATGTGACCTTGGAGCACAAAATCCGTCGTACAGGTGAGCACAGGCGTATCTGTACCAGCTTCATTTGGACAACATTAAAGACATTTTTCTCAATATTTTTTTAGATGTTTTTTTTGTTTTTGTTGTACCCCAGATTTTAAAACAGCTGTATCTCAGTCAGAAATGGTCTTGTCCTGACAAACCATACATCAATGTGTGATGTTGCATAAAAATCTAAACTTTAAGGAATTGACCCTTAAGACCCTGTTTTTGTGGTCCTGTGTTACATATGGATATTTCTACAAAGAACGGTTTGTCAGTTTTATTGCATGATCACTCAAGAGGAAACAATCAAACCGTACAAAACGGAAAAATTAAATACATATGAAATATAATATGTAGTAAAATACAACTGAAAGTGTATACGTTTGATATAATAAAAAATTAAGTCACACTGTATATTAGGTGGCTCTAACTGTACTTACAGAAACAAATAAGTACAGTGTACTAATTGTGTACTAATCATTATTTTATTACAAACACATTTGCTTCTGTTGAGGTGGGATACGGGTAAGGTTAGGGACAGGTTTGGTGGTGTAAGGTCAACAGTGTAATCATAAATGTAATTACATAAATTAATTAAAGATGCAATTACATATAGGTATTTTTAAACACAGACAGCACAACAGAAAAACATGTATCATTAATTGATTAATTTAATTAATTTGATTAATTTTACATGTGTAATACATTATTAATTTTAATGAAAGCACATGTTAGTTAATGCCACCTAATATTAAGAATGACCAAAAATGTAAATAAACATGTGCATGAGCACATTTATAGATGCTTCTACAAAAAATGTAATCTGCTGTATTGCATGACCATGTGAGCAATTATGATAAACAAACAAGCAAAGCATACAAAACAAATGAATCAGTATAATCTGTTACACATTAGTACTTGTATGTGAATAACTGGAAATGGAAATAAACATGAAAATCAGTCTAATCTGTACCCATTTTCACACATCAAGGTATTAAACTACCAATGTGAGCAACACAATAATTTCTGTATCATTTTATTATATAATAATAATATCAAATAAGTATACGTTTTGGATGAGGTTTTGGCAAAACTGGTCAAATTTTAAAGAAGTTATAAATTAAATGTGAAGGATGTGCTTAAAAAAATATTAAATGAAATAAAAATAATGGACAGTTAGAATGGATAGCCTTAGACACTGTACTCGTGTGTCAGAAAATAAGAAAACAGATAAATATTTGAGGGCATATTCAAGACTGTAGATCAAGGGTTTCCCTGCAAACTTCATGTTTGATTCATTTTCTATTTCTCAAACGGATGTTTTGACCAGGAGATGGTGCTGTCATCAAGTTGATCAAGTTGTTGCTGGGATTTAGACTCATTTCTTGCTTAACCTTATAGCTGTAACTTCATAGTTTAATTATTTATGTATTCATTTTTGCCCACTAAAACACAGTGTTTCAGAGAAACTTGATCATTATCTGTGTACACAAGCAGTAATTACTGTGCACTCACTACGTGAAATATGATGTGAAATGGTCAGGGAGTCTGTGCATCAGGTTTATACTGGATATTTTGCACTATAATGCATGTTTAGCAAGACCAGCATCTGTATTTAACACTGTTGAAGGGAATAATCCTCACTGGACATCTTTAGCCATGTTTTGTCACTACAGCAGGGTTAACAGCTCAGCACAATCCAGCTCAAGAGCAAGTTAAAGCTGTCTATGATGTAGAAAGGTACTCAATGAATTGAAAGAGTAGATTACCAGAAGTGTATATATTATCATGTTACTTCTTGAGAAGTTGTATTAAGTAGTTGTTATGATAAACATTCATTGATTTTACTTTGAAACTAATTAACAGTTTATAGTGTTGTATTCATTCTGGGTGCTGTGGTTTTATAGTAGTAGTGTATCATTATGGTAGGTGATGGTAAAATTACGTTTCTTTGCTAGCACTGTTGTTCCAGGATCAACAAAACACACTGATCTGTGAACTTTCGACTGAACTGACACAGTGAATGTGTTTTGTTCATGATGTTGTAATATCTCACCTGACTTGACCCTGACACGAGTTCTACCCAGAATCCCTCATTCTGCTCCTGCGGCTGCCACAAAATAACTCTGTGAGGAGTGTCAAGGCCAGGCTGACTCATCAGTAGATCGTGTCTTGAAGTCTTTAGAAACACTCAAGTGCTGACATTTCAAACACTTTCATCTTATGAATAATTGTCTTTTTTTTTTTTTTCAGACCCGACAGATGTTTTTCCCCCCATAGAGATATTAAACTCAAGCCTTCATTTCAGAAAGTGACTAATGTAAGCAGTTAGAATTTAAAGTAATTATATTTTTCCGAGCGCTTCCCTGTAGATGTGCATTCACATGTCTCACTCCTCACTCGTTTATTGACATTTCACAGTAGTCTGTTAACATTCACATAGATAGATAGATAGATAGATAGATACAACTTTTAGCAAACATTTGGAGAAATCACATTTCGAAGGCAGTACCCTGTTCATTAAAATATTCTAAAAAATATATAAAAAAATTGAATGCTACACAATATAATATAATTAAATTTTCACTTCAAAATGTGTTTGCTTTTGAATCCACAAAGAGTACAGAGAATGTTCAACACAGTCTCGCAACCAATTCGTATGTATTCGTATGAGGTGGCTTATTCGTACAATTTTTGTATGATTTCTCTAAAACCCCATTGAGGCAGGTTTAGGGGCGGGGTTAGGTGTAAATCATTCATACGAATTAGTCACCTCGTAAAATATGTACAAATTGCCATAAGATCAGCCCTCACTTTCACACAGAGATGGTGCTTTGATTAACAGGACAAATAACCAGCGGACTTGAGTTGTCCCCGTTTCTGTTGGGATGAGGGTTGAAGTACGGACGGATGGCTTCGTTAAAGCTGCACTGAGTGAACGTGTAAATATGTGACAGAGCGTTCATATCATAGAAGGAGACCAGAGCCTCCTCAAAGTCCACAAACACCCCCAGCTTCTGGGGTCTGGTCTTCAGCTGGAGCTGGACTGGAGGGTCTGCAAAAGCTCCATACATGTTTTGACCGCAGAGCACAATGGCCCAGTAACCCTCGCTGGGTTTGTAGGACACTTTGCCCTTCCGGTTCGCTCCATCTCGCACCACCCCCAGCTCCCAGCCCACCTTATTCCCCACATCCACCACCCAGAAGGCTCTTCCCGAAGTGATGCGGGGTTTTCCCAGCACTCCCCCGACCTGGTCGAACTGTTGCGGGCCGCCCGGGATGTCGTGAGTCACGCTGGTACCTCGCACCTCTTTACTGTCTTCAGACACCTCTAAGTGCGGATGCGCCGTTTCTGCGTCCAGAGTCACGTTTACTGTGCAAAGACCAGGTTCTCAGTCACTACGTGTTTGAGAGATTCGTAAACATACAACAAGAAGAACTAGTTCAGAAATTGTTCCTACACATACCTGAGAAGCTGGGAATCCTTCTGATTTCTGCAAAAAAGAAAAGATAACATCAAATCAAATTGGCAAGTGTGAGAATGGACATTAAAAAATATCTTGATCCCACTTGATATTAGGTGGCCTTATATGTATTTGCCTCAAAACATGAGTACAGTTGTTCATACTGTATTACAAAACACTTATTGCTATTAAGGGTGGTAAGGTTAGGGACAGGTTTGGTGGTATGGGTAAGTTTATGGGTGATTGAGGTCAACAGTGTAATTTTAAAGGTAATTACAGAAAGTATTAATATAAATTACTAATATAAGTACAATGTTGTGACGGTTCCAGTGAATAACTGGTGATTTCAGAGAAATAAATGTGAATATGAAATAACATAAAGATGTACTTAAGTCTTAACTTAACTTAAACGTTTAACCCAACTGTTGGGTTTGTCCATATATTACCCAGCACTGGTTGTATTTAACCCAGCATTTTCAGAGTATACTCTCTATAAAGGTGTGCTGAAGTGTAGCAATTTCATGCCGACTCTCAGATATGATCACTCACCAACAGTGCAGAGTTTCTCCAGATGAGTCTGAATCTCATCCATTATCTCTGCCTTGGTGTTTCCCATTGTGCCAAATTTTAACTCAGTGTCAATGGAAAGTGTCCAGTCATCTGGTAACTCAGCTGGCACGACCGGATTGGACTGAGAAAGGATATATATATATATATAATATAAATATATTCGAATTGTTACTTCTTGAATTGTTAGTCAGGTTTGACTAACCTGGATGAAGATTATGTCGTCTTCCAAATTCTTTGCACGATTCAAAGACTCAATGGCCTCTTTGTATTTGAGGATGTCTTTTTGAATTTGTTGTGTCTTTTCGTCCACCTCTTTCTCCAAACACCTCCTCCCGTCCTCCAGAGGAGCGAGCAGCACCTTCTCTTTTTCCCGCAGCTTCTCTATCAGTGCCACAAACACCTCATGTATCTCCTGCTGGTCCTTCTCCAGCAGAGTCTGAGGAACAGACGTGTGTCGGACAAAAATTAAATACATTTTCTTGATCTACTCCACACTAATCAGACTGGATCGTTTCTTTGGGTCAGGATTGTTATTAAATCTGAAATTTTGCTAAATTAGATCAGGCAGAAATAAAATAAAACATTATAGAAAAAATATAATCATAATCATAATAATAATTTATTGAATAATTAATTAAAGTGCTAAAATGCCTAAAAGTAAGAATTGAATAAACAAACAAACAATAATTAGAGCTATGCAAAAAAGAAAAGTACAATAAAATAAAAAACTTAACATGAAAACTAAAGGATGGGCTAAATAATCACTAGTATTAATAACTCAAAAATTACTAGTACATTTCAAAATGAATTAAAAATGAACAGCAAGTAACATAGATTAAAATCAGAAAGGTTGCATTAACAAAAAGTATGTTTATGGGAGATGTCTTTTCATAATGACACCTGCTGACATATAGATCTCTCAAAGACTAAAATGTCTACCCTGCTATGATTATGTACGTGTGTCATGCTGTGTTTGCTTTTTGTCTTGTGTTGTTTGCAGAATGAGGCGGGGTTTGCATTGCAAATCAGATCTTTATCTTTTCCTTGTCTTTGAAGTAATGATTTGAATACTTTTCTTTAAGCTGCATATTTTGCATACCATGTATTGTAGGTACCTGGTATTGTGCAGCTGATTCCTTGAGCTCGTTTAGTTTCTCTCGCCTCTTATTGATCATCCTTTCTATCATTTCAATAGTGTTTTGCTGCATGACCTGTACAAACACACACACACACCAAGCAATTCAATTCAAAATCAGTCAATTCATACAAAATCTCAGTATCAGATAAATTAACCAGGCAGAAATTTCAATCACCCCATATCATTCTTGTCAAATTTAACTCCCGAATGCAAAAGATCCTGAGGGTGGAACATTGGGGTAGATGTTTACAGAAGTGTTATCGAGCATTTACTCAACTTTAACTATGAAATTTCTTTTTTTGATTTTAACTATGAACATTTTCCTGACTCAACTCCCAATCTCATAGTCGAGTATTCGCTGGGTTTTATGATCATACCATTTGATAATATGGGGGTGCTCAGGGTCTGATTTTACATAGAACTACTGGTTTTCTCCCAATATGTTAATATACAGCCTATTAAAATAATGTTGTAAATAAGAATCCAAAAAGAAAGAAGCTTTAACCTGCGTGAATAAATCCAACCACCACTATAGATTTTTAGTTTCATTTTCCATAGTCTGTGACCGACATAGGTGCATCTTGTTGGCAGGGATTAAACCTTTACCGAGACTCAAATTGAAGAAGAGTGAAAGACTTTTTTTCAATCAGGTAGGGTTTAAGTGATTTCAAATCATTTCAGGGACTGCCTTAACTGATGGAACTTATACCTTCAATTATTTTATGCTTTGGTTATTCGTCTGACAAATTTAAATGCATTGAGGTTTGTCCGACTTTTGAATAGTTTCTTTGTTCTTTTTGGGGCACATTTTGAACATCCGCTCTGGTGAGAAGATTGATCTGTGTGGTTTCTCGGCATGTTTATGTTCTCACCTCTCTCCTCTCTCTCTCTGTCCCCACAGGTATCACATCTCCACCCATCTTCACACACAAGGTGCAGATGCAGCACTTGTCACGTCGGCAGAAGAGCTCCAAAGGTCTGCCGTGTGTATTGCATGCTCTGTGATCCAGATTCTCCACAGGACTCACCAGCTTATGGCTCTTGAATCTCGCCATAGACTGGTGAGGCTTCAGGTGTTCATCGCAGAAGGAAAGCAGACAGATCAGGCAGGACTTCACGGCTTTATATGTGAGATGTTCGCTGCAGACGCTGCATGGAATGGCATCTCGCTCTCCACAGAAGAGGTCCATGTTGGGTAGCTGAGTCTGGAGAAACTCTTGCAGCAGGGCTTCCATGGCTTTGTTGACAGAGGGTTTGGTGCTCACAGGCTCCTGACAGAGAGGGCACTGCGGCTCGGACATGCTGATGTGCTTGTCCAGACAGCCCTGGCAGAAGGTGTGTCCACAGGCGATGGAGACCGGATCTGTCAGCAGGTTTTTGCAGATGGGGCAGTGAAGGTGGCGAGAGATGTCCACAGGTGTAGCCATTGTGGTTGTGTTGGCTGGTAAACTTGAGGGTCGACTGAAGAACTGCAACAACATCATCAACAACAGTTACAATGAAATGAAAATTATGGCCCCAAGCACAAAATTTTGAATTTGATCAATGATCATAAGCTAGATTTTCTCTGTTTGACAGAAACGTGGCTCAAACCAGATGAATACATTACTTTAATGAGTCTACACCCCAAGATTACAGCTATAAAAATGAGCCCCATCCAAAAGGCAAAGGAGGTGGTGTTGCTACAATTTATAGCAATATTCTCTGCATTTCTCAGAAGGCAGGCTTTAAGTACAATTCGTTTTTAAGCCTTTTGAATTACAGGGACACAAAAAATTGCCTCAAAAATCATCTTCATATTGTAATACCCATGTCATTATAAACCACATAAACATGCACACACACACACACACACACAAAGAATGCACTACAGGTTTTGTTTTGTTCCACGTACTCACTTAACCCTTACTCTTGTGCTATTAATGCTGCATTGTATGATCCAACAATTTTATCATACAGTTTGGATTAGATGATTGGACGAATCATAACCAGGTAACATACCGAAGTCTGATACTTTTTAATACGATAGTAAAAACAATAGAAGGAGTAAGAGTGATGCTTCCCTGTGCAGACACCGCTAATGACCAGGAGAGATGAGCAGAGATCAGACTTACCTTCACGGAGGTATCAGTTATGGATGCTTCTCTTCAGTGTCTCATTTCTGCTGCTTTCCTCCTATTTATGTACAACAGAGTTTCGTTTTCTCACAACCTCTCCCCATTGTAACTTTCATTCCCTGAAAAAGAAACCTCTCCCAGACGTTTTACATACATTTAAATAATTTCCTCAGGGTGTGTGCATCACACCTGATTTAGTAAACCAGAAGCACCTCATAACCAGAATGCATCACTGATATTCACTCTCTTTACATTCTTTGACTGTTACTGTACTTTACTGTCAGTTGACTAAAACGTTTGTCTCATAGACACACCCTGTATAATGCTTGTTTTGTTATTTTTTTTGTTTTTATAATCTGACACTCCAAGTCCTCGTTCATATTTATTAAATGGAGCAATTCTTCAGCATTTCTT
>JAUMHI010000043.1:28018545-28045489 GCA_032359435.1 Enteromius unitaeniatus
CCTCACTCCGAGAGAAGAAACATACAGAAGAAAGTGACAGAAGTAAAAAAAGATATCTCATGATGAATCTCTAATGGCAATGGCAAAAAGTGAATGTCTGGAATTGTCTTTCGGGCAGAAGAGAGTCTGCAGACAGTTTATATAGTCGAAGGGGAGCAACCAGGGAGGAATCACATGATTGGAATTTACATTGCAAATTTTTTTTTTTTACATGTAAATTTGTCATACAGTCACAGTTCCCTGTTCAGACAAATTAAAATAATTAATGTTGCGATAGAATAAGCTGACGACTGTGCTGTATATACTGCAAAGTCAAGATGCGCATGAATGATAGATCAATACCCAAAGAGAATGAGTGGTGTGATAAAATCAAAAGGTGCTTCAACAAAGTATTAGTTGAAGGGTGTGAACAGTTATGCAACCCCATTATTTTAGATTTTTTTTTCTTTCTTTTTATGTTTTCACCTTTCCTGAAAGATTTTTATTTTATTTTAATATAGTTTTTATTAAAGGTGGAAAAAGTTCGGAAATGATTGATCATTTCTCCTTTTTTATTATTATTTTTTACATCACAGAAACCTGGCATTTTAACAGAGGTGTGTAGACTTTTATGTCCTCTGTTTATTTTTGCTGTCAAACGATTAACTGTGACTACATTAAACCTTTTCTTTGCAATATATATATGAGTGGCTTGTGTATATTTATCATGTACATATAAATACAAACATGAATATACATTGTATTATTCATATAACATTCATATTATTCATATTCTAAATAAATATATATATATATATATATATATGGCAGAGAAGAGAAACCCACAGCACTCATAAACGGTTCTTCTAAGTATTTCCTTTCCTGTAGCTCAAATAGTAGAACATGACACGACCAACGCCAAGATTATGGGTTCAATTCAAAGGGACAGCAAGAGCTGATATGATGTAAAACTGTAACTTAAATGCAAAGTCGTTTAGGATAAAAGCGTCTGATAAATACAAAAATGTAAATGTCATAAGTGTTGAACCATCTCTTTAAGATTAGCTCCCAGCCAATCCTGCTCGTACCCGTTAGTCTATGGATGCTGATAAATAAATTAAATGCTGATAGAGAACCTTTGGACACATCCATTGCTAACGTTCAGTTCTCTGTCAAGTACACACACAATATACAGAAAAATAGGAGCTAATATGAAACAATATTGTGATCAAAATATAGAAATGAATTTTCTCCAGTACAACTCAAACCCAAAAGAGTAGTTCAGTATCACACACACTCTCTCTCGCTCTCTCTCTCACACACACACACACACACATATATGACACAGAGAAAAAGATTATTAATAGATTTCATTTTTTTCATCACTTGTTGCATCGATGTTGGAACCAGAAAAACAAGGATTTATTTATTTTTTACTTTTATTGAAGACCTTCCACTTAGCATCATTTATTCTGCTCAATAAAAAATATTAAACTAGTTGATATTACAAGGTTTTGCTCTTGTTTAACAAACACCACATGTGACGTTCTCACTAGATGTGTTTCATTGTCAGAGAAACAGGTGCAGTGATCCACAAATACAGCGATTGTTTTCCTGAAGAACGAGTGGTGAAGAGTTAAACAATGGGACGAGATGTTCTCCAGACGCCGATGACAGCAGCTCAGTCTGTGAGGATGTGAACACAGACAGACTGATGAGTTCCCAAAGTCTAAGATCATTCATCATCATCATCATCATCGCCGTCATCGTCGTCATCGTCGTCATCATCATCATCGTCATCGTCATCATCCTCCTCTTCATCATCATCATCCTCTTCATCATGGCTGTAGTCACCAGGGTTGATTCTTCCAGACATGACGTCTTCGATCCAGGAGTCAAGCTCGTCAGCAGTGGGCATGTTCTCTTCATCATCCATCTCCATCCACACACTGTCAGCCTGAGAATCACACAAGACCAATCAAAGACTCACAAATTCATATCAATTATCCACTAAACTGCCATGAGGTTGTATTGAAAAACACTTTCATCACAAACATCAAAAACCTCTGTTCAGCAGAAAAGAAGAAGATGACTTCACAATTACTTTATTGAATTAACATTTCAACAGTCTTTCCAGAATATCAACATGATTGTAAATGTTTATTTTTATTTTATACTATAGGTTACACAACAAAATAATAAACTGAGCTGTCAGTTTTTGCAAACAAACGTAGTTCCAACCAAACTAAAACGCACTGTGATGTTACTGAATGAATCAGTTCAGTGATTCAGTGTCTCATTCATGATCACAGTCAATTGATTTGTTCCTGAATAAATCACTGTTTAGAACAAATCAGCTGAGTGAATCAATCATTGAATCACTCATTAAGATAGCGTGCATTTTTATTGTTGTTCAATCACATGCTTGTGGGGGTTCACAAACTGTTTTTTTAGTATGAATAAGAGATAGATAAGGGGGGATGTTTATAAAACCCAATGTTTATGGGATGGATCCCAATCATTATCTAGAGAGGAGACCTAATCTAGCAGGCCTTAATGCAAAATAATGTTTACAAAAAAATTTCGTGAGGAGCAAGGTTTTCTTTTTTTCCCACAAATAGAGTTTTGGTTCCTTGCCACTTTCGCCTTTGGCTTGCTTGGTTGGGGACACCTAATTTCCAGTAATCATCATCGCATTTTAATAAACAGCTTACTTCGTATGCATCTATTTATTCTATTCCACTAACGGCCAAATGCTTCACTATGGCCTGCATCATTGGAAACGCTATTCAAGCAATCTATTTACTCATCTCACTTCCCTTCGGGGGGCACGCGGGGATCAGGCCGGACACAGGGCTCTGCCCAACCTTCGCCACCTAGGGGTTCAAATCTCTAGGGCTTGGGGTCCGCCAAACTCCCAGCCTGCTCCCCGGACAGCATGCAAACCATGCTTACAGTATTTGTTTTCTTAATGAGGAAGTGGGAACTCATGAAAGATCATTTGTTTTAAGAAATGTTCTTGGATCTTTTGGGAACCAAAAACAGTTCTTCTATGACACAGCTGTGAAACCCCCTGGAGTGTGATCAGTATTGAAGATAAATGATGTGCTCACGTCCTCGACGTCCACCACACCGATCTGAGGAGATGAGAGGTCAATGCCGAAGGTCTTCTCCCAGTACGGCACCATCTCAGGGGACACAGAGACGTCAGAGGTCAAACTCAGTTAAGTGATGCATTGTGAGAATTTGTAAACGGACATCTACAGTAGATCTAGATCTTTTGTGTGCTCATTAAACTGATCCAGTTGTCAACTCTCTCCTGCAGAGGGCAGCAAAGTCAAACTGACATGATTCTTATGTGGAAGCATCAGCTGAGCATAATGTGTTGCATATGTGTTATAATTTATTGCTTATGTAATTGCATTGATTATATCAACAACAGCACAGATGGCAAATGTAAAAAATGACATCAACAATCTATAAGGACATAATTTTAAAGGTACATTGTTCCAAATCATGTTAAATAATCAAAGTAATCAAAGAAATCAAAGGTATGTTTCATGAAAACAGTTTTATAGAGGTTTGTCATACCAGGGGAAAGTCATCAGGATCGATCCAGATGACGCTTAAGTCTGGGTTCTCTGTGTTTTCTTGAGCCACTTCCTTCAGGATCTCAAGGAATTCATAACCGTCTGGTAAAAGTCAACATTCGGTCATTTAGAGTCACGAACATGAAACCCTCAAGGACTCAGCAGTGAAAGCAGTGTTTACCAGGGTCTGACTCCTCAGCAAAGGCCACGATGTGCTGTCCGTTAATATCATCTTCCTAAAACAGGCACACATCATAGAGTTAGTGACTTTCACGAGAACTGTTCCCTCATAGATTTAGTTTTGGAGAATGGATGGAGTTTGTACCCAGATCTCATACATGCTGTGAGGCTCCAGCTTTCTTAGAGTCGGCCTAAAAGAAGAAAAAACAGAACTACAGATTTTATTCAAGCATCCTTCTAAAGAGGACTTTGCTTAAATGCTGTGATTGTTCTATTGTATTTTGCTCTTGTTGAGCACTGATCAGAGATCACCTGTCATGCTCCTGGATGAAGCTGACAATGTCGTCCTCCATGTAGGGTTTACCAGGGATAGTGATGGGTTTGTTCATGAAGGGCTCATAGAAATCCACTTCATTCATCTTCAGATTTAATTTCTGAGCAATCTGGAAACATTCAGAGATATTATGTGAAACATTAGAATAAAATAATAAACAGGCATACGCTGACTCTAACAGCATTTGTATTTTTTTAGGTTTTATTATTAATATTAACCATAAATCGGTTATTTAGGGAAGTTTAAAAAGCGCATGCTGTGAAATGTGATATACTCCTCTGAGGGTTTCCACCAGATAGCCACCAAACTCTGTGAAAGGGATCTCAAGACATGCTGCGAAGGGATTATTGATATCTTGAACAGTTTGCCCGTGGCGAGTCGATGAAGTTATGGTGAAAAATGAGAAACAGAAAGTGTCTAATAGCGTCCACATACATTGTCTGATTTTGATCAAACTTCAGGAGTGTGTCCGTTGTATGATGTATGATGATCGCATAGATGTGACTATTAGGAGTCAAAGTTATAGCGCCATCAACTGGCAACAGGAAGTGTGTTGTTTTCAGAATGCTTTGAATTCAGAATCTTATTTTTACTCGATTTGCTTCAGACTTCATCAGAATAATGACAAAATATGGCCAATGTAAAAATGTTGAGGGAATATTGATACCATAAATGCTGTTGCCGTGGGAACGTGTCAAACTTTAAAATTTGTTTTCTGTGTTTTACCTTTAACAAAATCATACTGCTCCAAGAAGAAACAGGTAATTCACACCAAACTCTGTCAACATGAATCATTAATGAATACTGCTGATGTTAAATTGCGAACGGATCATCATTTAATAGTCATATGTCCATGAATGAATAAATATACGAATGAACAAAAGCACTTGCCTTTGGCTCAAATGTGGCAAAGAACTTGATGAAGGGATGAAACTCTTCAGCTGCATCATCGAACTCAACAAAGTCTGAGAAATAACAGCACTGGTGTAAAGCTGCTTGTTACGAGTGATAAGAATTAATCAAAGACATTCAGCATACTAACGTGAAGATTTGGTGCTCTTGAAGTAGCCCATCAGTTTAATGTCCTCCTCGATGTTATGGAAGCCTTTAAGCTCTCGGTCATTGCTGATGATCTCCACAGGCTCCTCGATCACCTGACAGAAGAAGATCGCTCAGTAATCAGTGATGTCAAGGAGCGATTGGTCATGATTATAATAACTCACATCATAGAGGAACTCCAGCAACGTGTCGGCCGCCAGCTCTCCGTCATACTCGATGATCTCGTCATCTGCAAAGATGTAGATGCTGTCCACCTCCAGCAGACCTGATAAAACAAGAGTCTGAGCGTTTCTGAGGCGTTTGATGGATTAGGAGAGTCAAGACGGACTAAACAATTGTTCAGCATGATATATCCAATACAGATTTTCCTGGAACGACATTTTTAACACCAAATCATAAACTCAACTAACAATGATTTAATAACATATTTTAAGACAAAACATAGATGATTGGAATATGCTTTTATTGTGTTTCTTCTTGTTTCTCTGTTATTATTTCTAACATTTATAATCAATTTGTAGGTGAAATCATTTTAAAGCAAATCCTACTCCACTTTTTTCAGTGTGTTGCAAGGTTCCAGAAAACTGCTCAAGTTAGTGATATGGTAGTGGCACCATTTTACAATGCAGTCACATTAATTAACATTAGTTTATGAAATAATTAACACATGTGTTAAAGTATACATTCATATTTATGTTAGTTAATACAGTTGCAGCTGTTCATAGCTAGTTGTATTGTCCTTTTTAGAGCTGCTCATTGTATAATTTAATTACATGGAAAAGTACAACGTAAACATTCTACTAAATATCTTCTTTTTTGCCCTATGGAACAAGGTTTGGAGCAACTCCAAATAATGAGTGACTGAATTTTCACCTAGAGTAAATTATTGTTGTAAGCACGAGGCTAATAGGTTATACATGGACTCACTGTGTCCTTATTTTTTTGCACATTGTAATAATAAACAAAGATAATTGCTGTTTTACAAGAAAATATTTCAGTCTTTCTGCTTTCTCATTTTCTCATTCCATGTTTTACTACATGTCATTTCTTTCTGAACACTTGTTTTTTTTTTCTATAAAAAATGAAGTATAGGCCATAATGAAACACAAGACGTGTAAGGAAATGCAATAACAGCTAATCCTTTTGCTATAGAGAACAAATCAGTTTTCTGTTGAACAAAGCATTAATTTTCATGTGCTGTTCAGTAGCAGCTTGTACTTCAGGAGGCTGATGGCTATCATAAAGTGAATCTAAGAATTGTATTACAGGCAGAAAATGGAAGATAATGGATCTTAGATGCATTCGTATTACCCAGCTTCTTAGCAACAGCTCGGTCTTTCTTTGAATCCACCAGAGCGAATCCAATGTCCTCGTCATCAAGATCATCAAGCACCTGGGCGGCAAGCTGCAGGAATACCAAAGAGTTTATTGTACTGTATGCAAACCTAAATCAGAGCTAAACAAACAGTGCATTGATGCAGAGCGGTCAGTCTTTTAATAGTTGTGGGGGCCATTCAGTAAAACAGCCATAACGCAGCCATAAAACACAGGGACACAACGAGGCAGAGACACCTCTCTCACCCTATATACTCAAAGCCAAACGAGACACAGGGCTGTCAAAGCAAACAGCAGGAGTGCTGCCTGTGCACCTTCTAAATCTGTGTGAAATAAGAGCTGAAGACAGACAAGAGATCTGACCAGTGCAGGGTCCAGTGCACGTCAAAGACTGGACATATGGACACAGGTGCACATGTAAGGTTATGTGTGTATGCTGTGTCTTGGCTCGGCTGCATACGTACACATACAGACACGCCAATGCACATGGACATCAACAAAACACACACATGTGACTATACACATGCCTTTATATATTCATCTTCCTCGTATACACACATGCTTGAAATGAAAGCATATGCAAACCAACATTCAGCACATTAAGAATATCATACATAGAGTAGTCATTTACCTTTAAGTTTCAAATGCACTGAAACGTCCTTTAGGTTCCTCCTTAACGCGCCACATCAATTGACCATTTATAAGCTTTCTTTTTGACTTCACATGTCACAGAACTATTGCAAACCATTACATATCACAGCTGATTTTCTCACACACTTACATTGGTAGATAAATGACATATACATTTATCTTTCAGAGTGAAAATTACATTTGAGTAAAAAGGAAATAGCAATAGAGTGAAGTGTACTTAATTGTATTTTATGTGGATTTTTTAGTGCACTTAAACAAATATTTGATATATATGTGTGTGTGTATATAAAATAAATAAAGATTGTACTTATGATACACTATTAAATAAATAAAAGGCCACTTAAGCGACTTAAAGAAAGACACTTAAGTGCACTTTGGAAAATGTAAAGTTTTACTTTAAAGTACATTTTAAATCATTGTTTTCATCAATCATCTTTTGCCATGTTTTAAAGAACTACATTGTTTTGATGTGTTGATGAACATACATATGATCTTGACTATCATTTTAACTGTAGTGTGTAATTCAGAATTACATATGGTTCATATATTTTAAACGCACTGCAAATGTGTTCAATTACAATTCATTAAAAATGTATTTAAATACATTTCAACTGAAACAGCATTAAAGTATATTTAGCTGAAAGTAAAGTCAGTAGATTCAGAAATTACGTCTTTAGCCATATTTCAAAGATGACATTTGTAATAATTAAATGACAAAAAGATGTACTTAAGTCCTACTTATGTAATAAAAAAATAAAAATCACGTAATTGCATTTATTATAAATTGAAATAACAGTCATGCATTTTCATTTAATTGCAATAAACAAATTGTAAAGAGTGTGTAAACATTACATTTATTTTGCATTACATATAGTATAAAGTATAATAATAATAATAATTTAATATTATTATTATACTTATTGAACTGTAGTCTATGATTGATGTGGCATGATTGAAGTTTTCTGTAGTCGTTGTTGTTATTCTCTGAAATTCTCACATCATGCACATATTTAAACTTGACGCATGAAAATAATGTTGTTAATGTTGACAGATGCCACTGGTTTCGACTGACATGAGGGTGAGTCAATGATGCTGGCATTTTCATGTTCGGGTGAAACTATTCTTGAACATCCCTGACTCTAACAAATCATCTCGCAAACCACAAACATCAGAATCATGTCATTCACATCAAAACACTTCAGCTTCATTCCGCCATTTCTCTTCATCAGAGTTTGTCCCCATCTATCGGAGCGGTTAACACGCTCATGATGTAGACGCCGGGACAAACTCTGCTCTTCTCGAGGATGAGCATCACATTCAAGAACAGGCCAGTAAGCGAACAGATGTGTTAATGGCAGCAGCTGGTCACTCATTGTCTCGGCCTCACAGGAAGTACTATTCTTTAGAAACTCACTGCGACAGCTCTCACCGGCCACATCCAACACTTCTGAAGAAGCATCATTCATTCTCTCCATGGGTCTTACAAACCGCTCATATGTCATAAAAGGGCTTTAGAATGGACAGTGAGCAGCCCTAGTGAGGGAGGAAGGATGCTGTTCAGATATTTTGGATGAAGCTTTAGTGATAAGCCAGACTTGAGAAACACGGAGGAAGAAAGAGAGAACGGAACAAAACACAAGTCATCTGAGGACCTGAACATACCTGGTATGTCAGGGCGGCCGGGCTTGTTAGCAACTGCAGAGAAAGGTCAGGTGACTTTAGGGTTAAGCATGAAATAATCAACACAGCATAAAAATGAAAATGAAAAACAACTCTACTTGCTGCTAGTCACAGTTATGCTGGTGATTTGAAAACTAATTTATTATGATTTTTTATGAAGTAGCTTTTTGCAAGCTCTACTTTACTGTTATAAAAATGTGCCTCAGCATGCCACATGTGATTGAAAACAACAAAAAAACAAACAAACACACATTGACCTACATTTCACTGCAGTTTCTGGCTGAAACAAAGAATAGCAATTGGCAATTGGCAATGACATATACTCTAGAAAGATATGAAACATTACATTAACTATGATTCTTTTAAACAGAAAAAATAAAACAGTATTTTTCTTGGAAAATATTAGGTATCCATTCATATTTAACTGCAACTTCTTAAAGTAAATTATTTACAGTGTAACTTTTTTGTGTTATTACAGTTGCAGATTATCAATTAATAAAGGTTTATTTTGTGCAGATCCTTGGACAATCCTATGGTATGAACACAAAGCACTTTGATTTTTAACTAATGCATTTAGAGGTTTGGACCACATAAGCAGCTCTATATGTTTAGCTTTACAGACATAGCAAACTTGCTCAGGAGCGCACCCGGTAAAGCATTGCGCTGGTGATGTGAAGCGATTGAGTATGAGTCAAACATGATACTTGTAAAAGCAAGTTCAAATAACATGGTGCTTTATCCCATGTTTGCTATCAGTCAGGTTTGGGTTGAGTTTACCGTGAGTGGAATATTATTTTTAAACATTTAGAGTTCAATTTCCAAACGTTGCCAATTTTACAATCATCTGTTTTAAATAAAACTGTTCACTATTCATCATTATTCATCATTATCACAATTAACCCCCACAACCCTCAATCCTTCAAAGGTATCTAAAGGCAATTAAATAATAAAACCACTAGACATTTTTGTTAGATCCTGATATTTTTTTTCTTTTTAGTAAAATAAACATTGCTCTGTGTTTGTAGCACCAGGCTGTTAATTTGAAGTATGTTTAGCTCTGAGAAGGTGACAGCTGAAATGACTCATCTATGATTCATATTTGACGGCATGTGTTTAGACAAAGACAGAAGCTTAGAAAACGAAAAAAAAAAAACAATTTCTTTAAACACCAGAATCATTTTTGACACAATCATGGATGTTTTATGGGAAAGGACTGAAAGGTTGAATTCAAATGACTGTGCTTTAGATGGTAAAGAGAAACTGAATTGCCCAAAGGACTAATTTTCCCATCAGATTGTTATTATTCCTTTTATTCTGTGATTTTGAACATGATCGGACAGGTCTGACCTTCACTTTAGAAGTTAATGGGTTCAGAGAAAAAAAAAAAGGACAAAATAGTTCTTTAAATATCTAAATCTGTACCGTTTTTTATATATTCACATATTCACATATTTTTATATATTAAAACATTAAATCTTTATATCATATGATAGATCTCCTCATTCTGAACAACTTTTCCTCTGGGACTAATGCTGTCAATCAAATCGTTCATTAAATATCAAAAAATATAGTTATGTTAATAACCTACTTATGCAAACTACTATCAGGTTTTGGCCCAATCTCGAGCAAGCCAATACCTGGACTCTCTAGATTAATAATTAACAAAAAAAAAATATTGAATTTGTACTTTGGTTAGCTATCACAGGGTCATTTTAAAAGGGCCATATATACTCTAAAGCCCATAAAACAAAAACACAAAACTTTATAAAAACATGCTTAAAACATGTGACAGATGTGCAATATCATAGATCTAATGGTTCTGAACACATTTGCCTCTGCGATTAATGATGTCAATCAAACATTTTTGACAAAAAAACACTATAATAGTTATAACACTTAAACACTGTATTCAGTATGAAATTGCAATTAATAACCACTAGATGGTTAAATTAAACTCTTTAAAAGAGAAGACTCGCAATAAACTATCCTTTATTTAAAATATCTAACATTGCAACACGGTGCATGTGAATGTATGCCCGTGTGTGTGTCTGTGTGTTTGTATTAATATAATAGTTTATCCACTTAAGTTTGTCACGATCTCTGTGTGTTCTGTCTTGGTTTTTCCCCAGGTGTCCACCTTTGCGCTTGTTTGGTTGTTCCTGTCCTTAATGTGATTATAGTGTTAATTAGTTCCCAGTTGTGTTCCCCAGGTGTCTTGAGTTCTCCGCTCGTTTTGTCTTGTATTTAAAGTGTGTTCTTCCCTATGTGCTCTGTCCAGTCTACTTATTATGTGATTTCCAGAGGTAGTGTCTCGAGCAGTAGCCAAGCTAAACATTGACTGGCCACTACAGGAGCAGGAAGAGCATCCTAAGAGCAGGTTAGATGAACACTTCCTGCGCTCAAACTGCAACTGCCTCCATACCAGAGCCTGTGATTCTTTCCCAGTCTGAACACTGGGGTATCCAGATCATGAATAAGTTATTCTTGGCCCTCCAGAGCTATTGCTCAGTGTATGGCAGCCCTGGTGTCCACAGAAAGACAATTCAGTTCAGTGTGATCATCCCTTCCTCTTTGCTTCTAGTTTTAAACTCCCAGGAGTTCAGGGGCCTCATTTATAAAATGTTTTGCAGAAACTGTCCTAAATTTGATCTTGCGATCATTTCTCTCATATGCGTATGCAATTAGTAGAATGGATGTATGAACAGAAATCGCGCGTACATGTCTTTTTCAGATGTAAAATATATGAATAGCAAATGATCTTGAAATTGCATGCAAATAAAGGGTTTTAGCTCTCTGCCTTGTAAATGGCTTTTTAAAACATCACCAATCACCATAATTTAGTGCAGATAGCAGCAAAAACAAGATTTTCAAAAACCTGCAATACTCTACCAATAAAAAGTATACAGTACGTCTGCTCAGACCCTGAGGTGACTCCAAGCACTTTTCCACATCGAAGACAGTTTTTATTAATATGAGCGGCAGCATGGATTTAGGTGTACACACACTCTACGATCAATTTTGAGTGCACGCACGTTTAATAAATGAGGCCCCTGAGGGAGTTCGCTGGGAAGGGGTTGCAGACATGGTAGTCCCTGGTAGACTCTCCATGGAAGATTCCCACCATCTTTAACCCCGTCCAGAGTTGTGGAAGCTGTGACTGTGCCACCTGAGGGGGCTAAACTAGCTTGTGTTCACTTGGTGATGCAGTATTTGTCAGTTGAACCCAGACAAATGCCTGGTCTAGAGTTTCTAGGATTTGTAAGCATTCTCCAATGCAGCATGAGATCCTGAATGGGAACGTCTCAAGGTTACGCATGCAACCCTAGTAAGCTGAGGGAACAAGACACTACATCTCGTTGCCATACTTCCTGCATTCCTGCGAGCACTTATTCACTCTCAAGATGGTACAGCTGTCTCCAACACAGGTCCCCATGATTTTGCCTTAACTTACTTTTGTTAAACCTGGATTAACATACTGTCCAAAGACATAGAAGTATCCCAATCCCTACCCTTAAACATAATCCTACCTAAAATGTATTCCTAAAATCAGTGGGAAATGATAGCTGATTAACAAGAGTGTAGAAGCACCTAACCCTGATCATAAGTCTAAAACAGATTTTTGCATTAAACATTTCCCTGAAATCTGATTGGTTGATTGAAATGTTGATCCTGGAATGTACTGGTGACACATGTTTTTTATGCTTTCTGGTTGCTAGGTACTCCTCACCAAGTGACACCACACAATTCTGTTGGATGGATTGCCTCGGGGGACTAGGGTTATGTGTAACCAGGGTTCGAAATTAACTTTTGATCACCAGCCAAAGTGAATTTAACTTTTGATCACCAGCCAATCAGAATTTCCACTAGACAAATTTTTATGTGGTGAAAATAAGAGATTATGAATGCCACTGAATGAAAAATGTTAATTTAGAAGCCTTTGTGTAACCTACAGATGTTTTCAGTTCAACATGATGAATGTGTTCATGTATCTTCCAGTCTCTTGCTCTTGCTGTGTGTAAAGCATATAAACATCTAAGATTTTTTGAAACATCTTCAAATGTTCAAATGGCTTTCTCAATCCAACATTCAAAATTGATCTTGGCTATCGTTACGTTTGTAGTTAAAGTTATTTGAATTCCAATTAAATCCTTATATTCACATCTGAATTTTAACACCTAATCTAAAGATGCAAACAAAGCATAAGGATTGGACAGCTGTTACAGTGCTTACTCAAATTAACTGTACTAGAGCGATGGCACCAGAGTTCGGTTTAATTAAATCAAACCTGTCATTAATTGGCTGCCGAGAGTCAAAGTGAGCAACCACAGTCTGTCATTTCTTCTGTTGCGATACATTTACAGTGCATCTTTCTCCCTGAGGAGGAGTCTGAGGACCCTGTGCACGCTGCCTTGGGGTTTTATGAGTGTCGTGGATTGGGCTGGTGGTTCAGGGAGTGATTGAGTTTGCTCTGATGACTCACGAGAAGCAGCACATCACCTCACCTCTGACTCATCACCACTGAGCTCCACACATAAAACCATCTAGAGAGAGGACGGCAGTTCAGCGCTTCCAAAGCAGCAAAACCTGACTGCAGCTCGCTGGTTAACAGCGATAAAAAAGAGTGACGATAGACACCAAAACACCAACAAAAAAGAATGATGCTTTTAATCTGATGGACCCAAAATTTTGTGTCAACATTTCAGTGAACATTTACCATTTGTATCCACTTGGGAAATATAAAACGTCTATGAATCAGAACAAGACATATTACAATCATAACTACTGTACAATCCTGAAGGCACCAAGACGATATCTAATGAAACTGGAGGCTTCTGGTGCTCAATCACTTTCACGTTTATTGTCCTCTGCCAGTCAACAATCCCCTTGTTTTACATGATTGTCACATTATCATACCAGATGGTTCTATTCATACATTTTCTACCAGTGATTCATTGTTTTGAAATTCAGAATTGGTTCAGGTGTGAAGAAGGCAAGCAAAGGCACATTTTCATACACAGTGGAAAATGAATGAGCTTAAATAAATAAATAGATAGATAAAATATTTAATAGTTAATATTAACAAAGACAAATACTGTAAAAACTGAAAAAGAAGACATTCTATTAAGAAAATAAGATTTAAATTCAATTAAGATTCTACACTAAAATCAATATGAAGGACATAAATATCAATAATAATAATAATAATACTAAGAAGATCAGAGCAGTGTGATTTCTCATTATTGTGCATTTATATTTCACAATGGACTTTAAAAAAAAATATATTCCTCAGAAATATTTCCTCGTAGTTGATATATTACAATGGATAGCTCACAACTGTGAAACAAAAGTCAAAAGTGCAAAATACAAACTCACAATTGCGATAAAAAAAGTTTTGTAAATGAGATTCTCTGAGCATGACCCTTTTGTTTTGTTTCTGACAGTTATTGTTTGATTAAACTGCATTTGCTTCCTCTTATACTGTGCATCCAGCTGCTTTTGTTACATATTGATGTCATCAGTCAGATGACATGTCAGTTCCTCACCAGAACGAGCTGCATTGTACTCTACATTATATCCGCCGTTGCAGATGGCAGAGGATCTCAGGTGAAAGACTTCCCTTCAGCACCAGAGCAGGACTGGAGTCTGTGCTTGAGAGATGCAAGTGCTCCTAAGTGTGTGATTCAGCTGGAATATGAACTCATAAAGAACACACTCTCACTCCACAGCAATGATGGGAAACACACAGAGAAAGATAATGAAGCATCTGAAGCGGTGCTTCATAAGTGATTACGCATTCATAAAGCCTCGATGGAGTCGAGATGCATCCAGTTCATTTGGTTTATAGCTATAAAAACATGAAGCCCCGCATGCAGATGTGAACAGGAATTATACCGGCGGGTAAGAGCATTAAGGTTAAAAGAAAATCTGTGACATAATTGACAGGGGAATTATGTAATTGTCTAAAAATATACTCTTAAAGATACAGCATCATCTCACAAGTGTATAAAATAAAAACTATAGATTTTAAATTTAGATTTATTTGATATATTATTTATATTTGAATTCTGGCATTAAGCATTTTAGATACAATTAAAAAATCAATCCTGTTTGAAGATAAAGGCCTATTCTGAATTATTATCATTAAAAAGGTGCATAATATGAAGACAATATTGTTTGTCTACCCATGAATCCCCCTGTGCCAAAACCAGAACAAACGAGAAACGAAACGATATAGTTGTGAAAGGATGCATTTGTGTCTGGGAAACAGCCTGTGGCGTGAGCCTGCTTTTTCCACATTAATAAGTCATATGTGCCATGAAGCACACAAAGACTATTATGTAAGACTGCACCGGGCGGCCATGAAAAATGCACACGGCTAGTCTCTATATATGAAGTAAAAGAGAACAACACAACGAGTTCAGATGGATGATTTATCAAGTTTGAGAAACAATAGTACGACTAATGATTTACCTGGATTTCTGCAAGATCTGATCTAAACCAACTGCATCACTACAACAGAATAACTCAGTCGACTTAAATAAACAGGCCTAACATAGAAATGACTAGATGTTCTCTTGTCTTTATTCTCCTAGAGACTCATGGCCCACCTCAAGATGAAGCTGGAAAAACCAGTTCAACCTCAAGCACAGCCAACGACATCAAACCTCAGTGTGTGATGATGGCAAATGCATAAATAGCAACAACCGATGATTCTGATATATTGCATATTAGATTTAGGGTGTATACATGAGTCAATGATTTGATTGATTTGAGACTGAAAACCTCCTGCAGTCTTTGAAATGACTGAAATAATGATTTGGACAGTGGTTGGCTGAACTTCTCTGCATTAACTCATTGAACCAAACCAGTTACTTAATTTTTCACAAGGCACTTTGCTCTTCTAAATTTAAAAGTAATTTTCTTACATGAATAAGATATATGAATACATCCCACCATTATTCATAGAGCAGGTTAATCATTAATAATAATCATGCACTGGGGAAGATTCGCTTCTTTTGAACAGTCCTCATCTAAAACCTCAGCAGATCATTTCACCAGACTTCATCAATTACAGGTCCAATCACAACCATGAGAAATAAAGCTGCATTAACTATTACTAATATTGGTATTTGTCCATCCTATTGCTTAAAAGCACTTGTTTTGTATTGCTACTCTGTGATATGCAAGCCATGCTTTGCTGAGTATTTCAATTGCTCTAAATCTGCAGCACCATTTTGTTGATTATGTAAGAAGAGCAAGTTTTGTTATTGGCAGACTCAAATAAAGTCTGTCTAACATGATAAATAATGCATTCATTGCATCAGAACACAGTGTTGTTCTGGGCTACAAATGAAAAGAAACCATAAAGCTCTCTACCACAGCTCGATTTTAGAAAGTACTCTTTGTGTATCACGGTGAGTCTTTTGATGAGGTGTTTGTTTGTGGTCTCCAGCAGCGCTATCAATGGCCAGATCCACTAGATGGCACACTTTCAGCTTAAACTCAAACAAAGTTTGGCTTGAACTGATGCCATGCATGGGCAAAGAGTATAAAAATGAAGCAAAAACTTGCTAAGTGAGCACAAAGATTCCAAAACTTGAAAGGACAGAACGAGCAACAGAAGGACAGAGCGGCTGAATGTGAGAAGATTGGTCACACTGGCTAAAATTAGCCGGTAACAGACCGACCCCAATATAGCAGCCACTATTCTAGCAGCAGATTTAGAAGGTCCGGAAATTACTGATGCATAGCGCTCCTGGACTATAAGGGTTGCAATTGTCATGGCCAAGAGGACACATATTCAGTAGTGGAAGGATATAAATTACAACACTAAATTCATTTAAAAACATTAGCATCATGCAAGATAATTTTTCAGTGTTTATGAAAGAATGAGTTTTGAAGGATGAAATTAAAAATTATAAATGTATTGAATTAAGGGAACTAAGATGGTGATATGCAGGCTATGATCCATCAAAGAAAGTATAAATGATTCCTGGAGAGCTGCTGTATCATTCACATCCCAGCGCTGATCATTGCACATGTATGTCTGCTAGATATCTGTTCAAGATGTGTCAGTTTTACATACGTTCTAAATTATAAACGTCTTAGAGACATCTAATAGACATCTGAAGCAAACACTAAAAATATGCAGACGTCTCTGTGATACATGTGTGTTATCAGCATGATAACTAACTAACTGATGACATCACAGAAAGAAACCCTTCCACTCTTTAGATCCTTATCCAGTTAGACTTATTCTAGATATTCTAACCATTCTTCTTCCCTTAGTTACATCTTCAGTGATTTTGGAGATTACTTAAGAACACGTTTGACATAATCAGCGTTATTTATGTTCAGGGGAAAGCGTCTAAAACGGTGGAAAACGGTGGGGTGAACTAACCCTTTAAGTGTGAATGGAATGGATGTTTTCAGACACTTCGCTCCATGTTAATGTTAGTACATGAATACCATTAAATGTACTGTAAAAAGGTAATGTAAAAAAAAGAAATGAATGTATTAGCTGAACTTAAGAGTGCTTTTTGACCCACTTGAGTATGATTTAAGTACATATTTTTACAAACTACATATTTTACATACTTCTATAACTTGAGGTGCACTTTAAGAACACTTCTTTCTCACAAGGGAACACATCAGTGGCCTGCTACTGACTATCCAGACCTTGACCCTTTCATCAAATCATATGCAGGTCATTTTATTATATCTATAAAAAAGTCCATTCAGCTACGTTCATCTCAATTTCTTCATTGCCAAGTCCACCCATTGTGTTGCACTAGTGTCACGCGAGGAGCCAACGACAGACACAGTGGGAGTGGCGACAGGCCTCGGAGAGGCTTTTTATTAACAAATGTAACAAAATAAAGTGTCCAAAGGGGGGGAAAGGTGTCCAAAATAAACGGGGAACTGGTGTCCTCGTCATGCTCCTAGGGATGTGCAGGTCTGGCAGTGTAGTGGGAAAAGGGTCCAGAGAAGGGGCGGAGTCGGTTGATTCTAGCTGCTTCCATATCCTGAGGGAGCCTCCACGGCCCGGGCAGAGGTGGGTGCAAGTCTGTGCTGTCACCGTCATGAGTCTGGGTGCAGTTCAACGAGTGCCATTCTCCTCCAACGGCGTAGCGATCTCCCTCCACCTCCTTCCTGCATGGGGGAAGAGACGGGTCTCTCGAGGAGAGGCACGATTGATCCTATAATGGCGGCGGTGATGAGGCTTAGTTGAATTCAGGTGCGCCTCATCACACGCCACCAGACATGTCCAGCACTGCGCCCCTCCTCTCACCTCTCACGGGCGGCGCTGAAGAGACGGGGAAGGCGACGATTCGTCGGGGAGGCGGCTGCCCCGCCACAGTAGCTTAAAGGTACATATTAGTACTTAAAGTGTACACATTTGAACCTAATAGGTATAAAAGTGTACTTTTTTGAAAAAGTACCTCCCCGATGACAGCTTTTGTACCTTTGTACTTTCTGTTGCTACCCAGAAATATTGCTATGTTTCATCACCATGCACAGCACTTCTTATGGTTCTATGGCCAAGTGCAGGAAATATAAATGTCTCAGTTCATAGGGGTGTGGAACGTTAATGTTGCATAACCACAGGATGGACCAAGAATCATTTTGAGACTCCCTAGAAACCTTAGTGTCGCTTGATTTAGAACAGGACAGAAAACCCCTCAAAACCCTCGTCCGAGACATTTGTGTGTCTGCACAGTCAGATGAGGAAAGCCCTCACCCTCACTTCCAGCTTTATATGTATGTATTACTGCTGTCTCTTAATGTGGCAGCTCATAAGAAACATTCAGAAATCTCGACACTAATGCTTTTTCAGTGATGGATCATAAGCAGGGAGTTTGTGCACGACTCGGATGGCATTCTGGGAACCATGACAGAGCTGCAATAGCTTAAGCGATTAAACACGCAGCGTTTTCAGATGTCACATTCAGATGAAGAGGAACATCAGGAATAAAACACAATGAAGATGTCTCCCTACTGTTAGCTACAAGATACACATTCAACCGACTGAGCGAGCCCATGATAAATACTTCAACTAACAGACTTCATTCCTTTGAATCTGAATCATGTCACATTTTAACTCACAATATGCAATTCATTTATTTTTTCATTAAATGTTGCATTTAACTATGTGAAGCTAAAGTCAGTGGCTGATGATTTTGAACTGATGCAAAATGGAGTTAAAATTTATGATTCATCATATCTTCAAGAAAATCTGTAGCTAATTTAAGACCAGATTTGTGGACATCTTGCAAACCTAGCACAGCTATTGCTAGCATTTACCCTGAAGAACAATAAATAAATAAATCTTTGTAACAATTTACACATTTTAAGTAAATTTCAGTGCTACTGCTCCGCACTATTTACTTATGAACCTAATACTCATAAATAAGTAAATGTTACATTATTATATTGAATTTCAAGGTTTTTTATTTATTTATCTTATGGTCACAACTCAAGTACATCATATCAATAATCACAAGTACACAGATCATCAAAAGTCAAACAAAATATAAAAGCCTAAATAGAGAACCCAGGCGCCAACAAATATTTTAATTTGAATAATTTTTAGATATTAAAATAATAATTTCAAGGTCTGGACAGTCGACAGCTGCCTACTGATCTTTCACCATGTGTTCCCTTGAGAAAAGGAAGTGCACCCCAAGTATTGACTATTGCAAGCATATTTCACTTTAAATATCTTGCATTTAAAGACCAATATTTTTCACAGATCATACATAAACGGCAGCATGTTTTTAGTCAATATACACTTAAAGTGTATGTTACTTAGAAACATCTAAGCAAAAAATACAATGCATATCAAAGCATGTCGACGTCATCTGAACACAGAGACTTCAATACTTGTCACACGATATACAATGAATGTCATGTTCTGTGGTTCATTTTTTGAGTATGAATGTGTCATTTTGAGTAGAAAACTCCAGATGTAACAAAAATCAAAAGTACATTCTTTAAATATAAAGGTGCTTCAAAAGGTTCTTCACAGCGATGCCATAGAAGAACCATTTAGTCAAAGGTTCATTAAAGAACTATCTCCTTCTTACCTTTTTATAATCTGAAGAACCTTTCTTCACCACTAAGAACGTTTTGTGACACAGAAAGTTTCTTCAGATGTTAGAGGTTCTTTTTGAAAACATTTAGACAGAAAGGTTCTTCCATGGCATTGTGAAGCACATTCATTTTTAAGAGTGTAACTAAACCTAACAACAAATAAAAGTGAGAAAACAGTATAAATACAGCTGGATTTAATCAAGCTTATTTCCAAATACATGATGAGAACACAAAGCCTGATCCAACGGCAATTCGTACATATTAGCTAATTCACATGGATTTGTACAAATGACCTAAAACCATACACAATCATGCGAGTTAGGCTGTACAAATGTGTTGTGAAGAAAAGTTGAGTACGTTTTACTTAATTTTGTAACGTATATATTTATGCTTTAACTTCTACAAGCTTAGTAACATAATGTTTGAAAGCTATAATAATTTTAAATGGATATATGAAAGCCAGTATAAGCCTTTGAATATTCACAGTGCAGGTGGGATGAGAAACCTTGAAGTTACAGAGACTGAAGCAAATCAAATAACTGGCAGAAAGAATCAGAAGCCCCCGCTAGAGCTGTGCACTGGGACTAACAGCAGCTCCGCTGGACTGTAAGAGGACACTGCAGCACGCTCAAAAGTAAAGCATCTTTAAGAACCTTTGACATCCAAAGAGACGCTTTATTGCATACAAGGTTCTTTTAGCTGAAAAGCATTATTATGTTGTCCTGCACACTGAGAAAAAAAAAGATTCTTTGGGAAACCAATGGCTCTTCAACACAGCAAACCCCCTCTTTGCGAACTTTATTTTTAAGAGCGTACAACAGCTGTGAAGAGCTATCTGACCTTCTCACTCCTCTCACAGTAAGTGAACACGATTGTTAGTTTAATAATCATTCATAGATCACTTCACCTCAGTGAAAAAAAAAATACATATATATATAAAATATTTAAAATACATTTATTTCATACTTAGTGTTGTTCAAATTTAGTTACTGACATATCACTCGGGACTTACTGATGTATGCATTTTAATTAAACTATTTGTAGTTCTATACTTGCACACAATGCTCATTTCTTAATATTAAGCCTAAAATGTGTTTTAATGTCACTATTCATGAGGACTGTATGATCTTTGAATAAGATTGGTCTTTAAATGCAAGTATGCTTGCGATATTCTCACTTCAGCACAATCAAATACACTTCAGTATATCTTTAGTTGGACTTCAGCACTGCTTTCACACAATTAAAGTGTATGAAGTATTAGCTGTTCCAGGCTTTATATATTTACAATTAAATTACCAAAAGTACAATTGCAGGGTATTTTTATTAAGAATGTTCATTTGCAAATGTATTTGTAGTATACTCAGCATGAAATATATTAGTTGCAAATACATTTTAGTAATTATACATTTTTATAAACTAATTAATCATTACTTAATTATACGAATGATTGAGTAATAATTCATTTTGCACAGAAGTAGAGTTTTGTCAATGCTATCTCGCGGCCAGTTTGTCCGTGTTTTATGAGGTGGCTAATTGGTACAAATTTCTAGACCTCGGGAATGAGTAGGTTTAGGGGAAAGTTAGGTGTAGGTCATTAATAGCAAAATCTCACAAATTGTGCAACTCCAAAAATATGCATGATTGAAATCCAAAACCCTGCCTGCTTTGTTGAAATTGAAGCCCATTTCCCTTCAAACCCAACGGTCCAATAAAGCCCAGTTCATACATTCACTCATGGTTTCCCACGCACCTCCAAAGCAAGTTCCTCCACTTCAAACTGCTTTCTGGACATGCGGTCCTCGCCGACAGCCTTGTGGTAGTAGATGACCATGACGTCATATCTCTTCATCACAGACCTGTAATTCTTGATGGTCAGCTGATGGACACGGTCCTTGCCGTCATATTCGGGGAACTCCAGGCCCTTCTCGCTCCAGCACAGATGCGCAAAAGTCAGCAGAATCCCCCAAAGCAGCCAAACCCACTTCATGTCGCTTAAAAGGTTTAAAATCTCTTTTGTTTTTTACTTTGTTCCTAACTAAAGCCAAACTATTAGGAACAAGGTTCAGTTCTTGCGCCCACCACTCTCTCTTGCTCCCTTTTAAAAAGACACATGTGCGAGTAGGGGTGGGAGGGTTGGGAAGACGGCTCCTTTACGGGTCGACAAAGCTAGTATGACACTTGGCCAGCGTCCAGGCGGGTGGATGCTTCTAAATGGGTGGAGCCAGATTTGACAGCTTTTACCTGCTGGAAGCAACAGGATCAAACCGAGCAACATACATGTGGTGCTTTCACTGAAAGACAGGTATTGGGCTGGGCCACAGGATTCCACTGCCATATTAAGTTTTGCAGGGCTTTGACCCTTGCTAAAAATAAGTGCTTGTTTGGACGCTGAAAGCAAGATGGCGGCCCTGTGTACAGTACGTGGTCGAGCTGGCACAGATGAAGTGTCCGGTTTCACTGCCAAAGGCTTGTGCTCAACTTGGTGATGGGATTTTACAGAGCGAGGCATGGTTTAACAATGACAATCGTTGCTAATCATAATATGAGAACAATGCATTCTCAATTCAAGGTCATAAGTTGGATTTCCAGGGAAAAAGGCATACTGATCAATGCACATGAACTGTAAGTTTCTCACAGCTGAACAAGAAGTATAAAAGTATTGATAAATCCATAAGACTAAATCATGCATGTTTGTGTTTTGCGCATAATTTTTTTGTGAGACACAGTGGCAGTCAAAAAGTCTCTCAAATATTTGTTTACAAAGTCAAAGCATTGAGTTGGGATATTAATAAAGTTTGACACCTGACCTCAGCTCTTATATTTCATGTGCTGCCAGCTAAAACACTTTAAGGCATTTGTAGGGAGTTTTTGTGTGTGTGGGCAGTTGAAGTGGATGCATGGACTGTAAAGATATTTTTGCTTTCTGCTCTTTGGCAAATCTCCTTTGACACGGATAGAACGTGAATAGAAATTCAGAATCTGTGCCAGTGATGTCATAATGAATGTATAATTGAACAACAGCAAGAGATTGGAGTGTATGTGTGTGTGAGAGAGAGAGATAGAGAGAGAGAGAGAGTAATAGAAAGTACAATAAAACCCCATACATCCAAACGTCATGACAGCGCCCTCTGGTGGCAGGGTTTTTTATCAAGCATCAAATCACGTTTATTGTCAATCACCACAGCACTTGTGCCTAAGTGAGTGAAATTCTTGGGAGCGTGCTCCAGACAGTGCAGGGACAATTTACATATCGACAGTTACATACCTACAGGTTTTTACAGAGTGACAATATACAGTATATACATACATAGTACACACATTATACAATATAGACTTATTTACAATTAGCAATACAGTATTACAGTTAGCAATTACAAGTTGGGCTGTATTGTCAATAAATGTGCAAAAGAGGGATTGGGGAGGGTAGCACACAGTGCAAAGATTTGTGCAGTTGTAGCATAATTATTAAATGTATTATATATATATATGCATAGATTGTATATGCAAAATGATGTTCATGGCATCAGTGTATTCATTTACATTTGTACCTCATTTTGAGATTTGCAAACACAAAAGGGGTCATTTTTATTTTATTTTGACCGCAATAATTGCATCGTGCATTATTACATTATAATGTTGGGAGACTGATTGCGCACCACCAAAAATAAAGAGTCAGAAAAGGTATACACAATACATATGCTACAGATTTTGTATGTGCTCTCAGAAGGTCACTCATGCACACTGGACACATGAGAAAGTGTTTATCACGTAATGCAATCACATGCAAACATGATATTTAACCAAGACTACACACACACACAGTGTCAGAAAAAGATATGTGGATAGAGCGACAGTGGAAGAAATTATTGCACTTGTAACATCAGAAAACCTGACACTTTATTTAGTAGTTTATTCAGATCTGACTTACAAGACACAGGCCTCCATCTGTTGAAGATCAGCCCATGTAAGTTTCATCAATCACAAATGTGCATAAAGACATAAAAAGCCTGCGACGCCTCTGTTCAAATTCTGTCAAAAATCCTTTTTGTGGTGAATCTTGTTGCTTGGCAACTACAAACGTGACAGACTGTTCGCTGAAATTGGTGTTTGCTGTTGGCTATTGGATTGAATCTCTCTGGTCATCCAAAGTACCATCCCAAATACCAGAAGCAGTAGTTTAAGAACTGGTCATCAAAAGACCCGGCTGACCTCTGTACGTTTGTAAAAAAGTGAAAAAATCAAAACAATGAAACATAACCAATGCTTGGCCTACATCTCATGAGTTTTCACAGGAGCGGATGACATCTGTCCTCACAATAGCAGCCTTCTTTGCTCCCGGAGTCTCTTTAACTGTGGCTCGGCTCTGGGCCTAATTGGGTGGGTAATTATGGTTTGACACAAGCAGAGAGCAGAGTTAATTAACCACAGTCTGGAAAATGACATTGATAAGCATACCAGGAATAAAGGAGCCTTCAAGTCATGTCAGAATGATCACACTCATAAGAGGCCAACATCAGTTCAAGCGGGAAACTCTGGATTTCCAACTTTCTGAGCTACTGAGGTACTGACCACAATAAAGATTTCATTTTGTTGATGGTCTTTTTATTTTATTTTATTGTTGGCCATTTACATGGAAGATGACCCATCAGTAAGCTGTGATATGTGCAGTTCAGTTTTTTATACATTTGATTTCATTCCAGAACAACGATTTACATCATCATGCAAAACTATGCAAACAACACATTAATTTATCATTAATAACCAACATAATCTACATCCAAATGCAGACACACAAAGAATATTGCATTATGTAAATTGTACAAAAACATTTTTCAATATTTAAATATACAGTTTTGACGTAGAAAGGCTGACATAGTGTGTGTATAAAAAACTGATTTGTTTAGAAAACTGTTTTCCCCACCTGTAAGTTGTTTTGGATAAAAGTGTATGATAAATGAATAAATGTAAATACATGTAAATGTTTGTCTATATATAGAGCGAGAGAGAGAGAGAGAGATATTACAAAATAGAAGTGCATTCAGTTGTGAGCAGTTGAGTTTTTTTTTTTTTTTTTCACTGTGCCCTGATGATTAATTTTAGAGAGAAAATGACTTTTGCCTGTTTGCTAAAGTAAAAGATTTCTGTGTGGGATGGCTGTGAATCCTACACTGTTTTGTGTCTTTGAGCTTTTTTTCCAACTCAAATCTAATTCTGCCACCACATCGTTCCAGTTGCTTATTGAAAATCTCACAGAGAAGTGAGAGAGCGAGAGAGGTACGGCGTAAAATGACTCTGCATTTTCTTTGTTTCTCTGTTGACTCACCCCATTCACACACACACACACACACACACAACCAGTTCCTTTCAGCGACATCACAGAATGAATCCAGCAGAACGGAGCTTTCCAGAAGCATCAGATGACACACAAGCATGTGCTCTCTGTCTGTGAATGGCACTTTACACAAATAGGGCACAAAATAGGGTCTAAAAAACTTTAAAAAAGAGGACATTTTATATATTTTTGAAAGATACATGTCTGTACGTGTTTGTGTACAAAGTGTACATATTTGAACCTATAGCTACAGCTTCCCTTTGAAAAGATACCATCCCAGTGACAGCTGTACCTCTGGTGCTGAGAGTGTACGTTGTTACAGTGTTTCAGGTTTAGGCTAATGCATTTTACTGTTTTCAGCACTGCTGAATTAATGCGTTCATTCCTATCAACAACTAAACACATTTTATGGGTTAAATCAGGTTAAAAAAAGACTCCTAAAGGTAAGTTGAGCTTATATAGTCAACATTAAATTTTGGATAAAAATTATGCAAATTGATTACATGACAGAGTGTTGATTACAAGTAATCACAAAAAACAACAAATTTGAATAGTTCAGAAAGTCATAACAACCACAAATCCTTATTATTAAAGTCAAATCCAGAGCTACTTTTCATTCTAAGGTTAATTTATGTGGCATAACAAACATAATGGATACGTGATTTGTGCCTTTAATGCTCTTAAAGGGACACATGCACAGACAAAGTCCAGAACTCTTGTTTTTCTCCTCTCGTCTCTCTCCCTCCCTCTCAGCTTTCTCTTTGTGGCTGTGTTTCCTCAGGATGTTTTTAGAAGTTCTTCTGTGAGTCTCTTTCTTCTCTGTTCCGTGTCTTGTGACAGGGAGAGAGAACTTCCCCATTACAGCGTTTCCTGAGGCTCACGCTGCTGTGATAATTTGCATGGACCTGTTGTTTTTTTCTTTTCTTGCCGTTGCATGTGTTTGCATGTTCACAGGGAGCCTGAGGCCAACTGAGCACGCATGCATATGCCCTCGGCTACGTTAATTAATTAACAGATAAGTCAACACATGACAAGCATATGACAAGACAACTATTGTGCATGCGAGGAGCAGGCTATCAGACAGAAATATCATCTGTGCATCCAGAATCCAGTTGGCTGTTCGCTCGACGCAGCTCACGCGTGTGAAGTGAGTCAAAAGCTAACTGGGTCACAGCAGCATGGCGGACTGCCACCGTCAGCACTGCATCTAAATCCTCTTCCAGCGCGCTTACAAATCCCTTTCAAAGAGCAAATTAAAAGCTAACTTGGTGTTAATACTACACTAATACAGATGAACTTCATTCGCACCGGCCAGAATTTGCATTTCCAATACACCCATGCCATTTGCATAAAACTCAAATGTAAAATGCAAATGTTACGATACGAAAGGCCTGATGCACTGTGCTGTGATTAAGTGTCTGAAGTCTCTCTCTCTGTACTGAAGACACGCAATCGTGTTCTTTATTAAAATCTGCGATGCTTTCACTTTCTGCTCCTTGGATTTGCGATGTATTAAACATTCATGAATGCACAGTCGATACAGGAATGAGTATTTTGTGGTAGGTTTATAGTCTCGAGAGAGCCGCGCACTTTAATCGTGTCTATATAACATCACAAGGTCGAGTTAACATCTGGACGAACAATTCTATAAACAAACAAGCAGAGGCTCAGACAACAGAAAAATAAAGATAGATAGATGGATGGATGGAT
>JAUMHI010000043.1:28056452-28073126 GCA_032359435.1 Enteromius unitaeniatus
AACTGGGTCACAAGACACGTGGGAACACAGAGCACATGGGGAGTATACACAAAGCACGACATGACATGACACATAGAGAACGCCATGGATGTTACAATATTTCATTCGGTGTAGTCATTAGTCATCAGTTATTCTACAAAGGTTCACTGCCTTTGAAAGGTCATACAAATGGCATCATTTAATTTTAAGCATATACTATATCATTTTCTTCTTTTGGAGTTTAAAATCAACATCAAGTTAATTTTAAGTTTAAAATCAAGGTTATATTGGGCCCAGCTCCAGAATCACATCAAAGAGTGTGCTTCAACCTTATGTGTATGTGTATGCACACACACACACACACACACACGCACACACACCTACACACACACACACACACCACTATTGCGACTCTCAGCCTGCATTGATTTTATAAAGCTCATCGTTCTAAAGAGCGCAGTGTGCTCTGATTGGCCAGCTAATCCAGTGCGTTGTGATTGGCCGAATGCTGAAAGTGTGTGACAGAAATGTTACGCTTCGTTACCATATTTGAAAACACACAGCGTCTCCACAGCCAGAATAAAGTTATGCCTTCTTTCTTTTCATAAAAACTTTTCAGAAAAGTTTCATAAACTTTTCAAAAATCTTCCAGCAGGAGTTAGATTTTTAGGGGCTTGTTTGAATTAGGCATTTTAGGAAAAAAAATAATAAAAATCACCAGCTTATAACACTCACATGACATCACTTTAACATCACTGTATGACACACTACCATTCAAGTAGGAAAGAAATTAGTACTTTCATCTAGGAAGAATGCATTAATAAATTGATCAAAAGTGACAGTAAAGGCATTTTTATTGTTACAAAATCTTAATATTTTGAATAAATGCTTTTCTTTTAAACTTTCTATTCACCTGTGAACTGATAATAATAATAAATGTTTGTTGAGCAGTAAATCAACATAATTAGAATAATTTCTGAACAATCATGTGACTCTGAAGACTGCAGTAATGATGCTGAAAATACAGATTTGATCACTGAAATAAATTACATAAGCAGTTCTTCTCACTGTTCGGGTGTATTTGCTTGCTCTGAATCCCAGAGGAGTCGCTCATCTGTTTAAATTGTTACAAAGTAAACCTCACGCCTTCCCCCAGTTTACAAAGAATCATTGTTGTATGTAACTGAACTTCTGTTTGTGTAGTTTTCACATAAAGAGCTCTTGATGTGAAATAATGAAACTGGTTTGAGGATGAAGCCAGAATAGAGTTAGAAGGTGACCATAGCAACCCAGTGACCATGGTAACCTAGTGACAGATTGGAATTTAGGAGATCTGTGATGTAGCACACACACACACACACACACACACACACACACACACTAATGAATGCACACTTGATTGTAAAAAAAAATGCTGTCATGTGAATCCCTCTTGCTTCTATTTTTGTATGGATTTTCCTGTTACACAAACATGCATTCATATTTGCACACACACACGATAACATGAGCTTTTTCATTCAAGCTCTGAAAAGGTCAGTAGGTCACTTCCTGTCAGCATCAAGTTTAACGCTCCATTAGACGATGAACAACCAATATATGTTCTCACTCACACTGTGTTTTCATCTCTTTATAAAGTGAGACAGAACCATGTAAACCAGTCATAAAATGTATTTAGTGTATAGCATTTCTTTTGAGTAAAACTATTACAGTATAATACTACTAACAGTACAGTAAAGCACTACTAACCCTAACCATTTAAATTAAATCATTATTTTAAATGAATATTTACCAGCGTTTGCTAAATACACAACACAGTATTTCTGAAAGAAAGAGAAATCAATGAAATACATATATTAAACATTAATTATTTAGAGGTGTTTTTGATTATTAATATTCAATGAGGTCATTAAAATGGAATCCAGAAAACCATTGAACAAAATAAAAACACAACTGAATTTGAGCGAACAAACAAACAAATTTTATAGAGCCATATTTCATAGAGATTTTTGTAAAACTTTTAATAAAGGGCTGCTTAATACTAGCCTGGGCCCGCCCATACTTCCTTCGACGCTACATTCACTTCACAAGCAAAGTTAGTCTGGCCAAGCTGCCGTTTTAGAGCATTTCTGTTCCCAAAGAAGTGGGAACCAATGAGAAACGAGCCCCCGAAATCCCCCATTTTCCTACTGCTTTAATGAAGCTAGCTAAAATTGGTTACAGTGGCTTCAGGTTTCGCCTGTACGTCATCGGAATGAGTGGTCAGATTGGTTGTAGATTCGTACAGTAGTACACAGAGGCATCTGATGGACGCCGGTTAAGCCCGCCTCCCAAAAGGCGCGTGGTAAGGTAGCTTTGCCAGACTAAGCTCCTATGAGCTTTATAGTCGCGGAAGCCAGGCTAGCTTAATACTGTAAATTTAAAGATTTCAGTTAATTAGACATGTTTTTTGATGAATACAATGAATTTGATTCAACCATTAAACAGAGAAAAATGAAAAGAACATAATTTGGGGGGAAAAGATATAAAGCTAAAACTAAAATAATAATAATAAAAAAATTAAAGCGATATCATAGAACCCTTTGTTTTTCACATTGCAGAAATGACTGGGCTTATGAAAGATCTGCTTCATCTGTGCAGGGTTTGTTTCTTTCTGTTAATAATCTGAACCACTGAGTCATGATCCAAACTCCCAGATCCTTGCTCTCTGTGAGTGTGTTTCGGTGTGTGTGTATGTGTGAGTGTGTTGTAGTGATCTCACATCTGGCATTCGTGGGATTCCAGCGCTCAGTACTGGCGCGAGGCCAGGATGTAGGACGAAATGAATGCATTGACTCTGAAGGCGCACATGCAGGACAAACGCATTACTCCAGAGGTCAGAGGTCAAGCACAGCGAATGAGTGCTGTAGATGCAGGAAGAGGAGGCGGATTTCCTCCGTCCGAGAGCACAGCGCCACTCTTACACTGAGAAAACTCTGGTTGCCACGGAGACCCAGCTGTGAGCAGCCGGCCAGCCGCACTTCCTGCCGTTACCGTGGTTTCACTTCCTCGCTGGGCTCGGCGGGCGGTGGAAAAAACATCAGTGAGACGCAAACGACTCTTCCTTTCTTTCCTCCTTCGACAATCATTATTCCTGCTGTTTACAGCGAGAGCGCTGGAGAGTCTGCCTACTATAAACCTCGATCGTGTCCTTATCAGAGTTGAGTAATACAAACCAAAATAAACAGAGAAAATATATATATACAGGATAAACCAGATTCCATATTCATGTGAAAATTATAATACTGTTGCAAAGGTAATTTAAGTGTACAAAAGCGAGGATGAGATTTATGTTCTCTATAGCTGAACATAAAAACTGCAATATTCTTGAAAATGTATTTGATCCTTAATGACAAAAAGAGAAGAAAGTTTTATTTTGGGGTGAATTATTAAAACATGTAAGATGTTCCTCTATGCTGTGTGTGTGTTGTGCAGAAATGTGTGCGTTATTGAGCATATTTTTCATGTAAATACCAAACATCTGGCAGCGGCTGCAGGAGGAGAACACAATTAAAATCATGCTCAGATTGCTGAGAGGAAGAGAACTCACATCTTTGACTTTGTCTCATCTTCTTTTCAATCTCTCTGTTTAACTCGTCCCTCTTCAGCTCGATGCAGCTGTTTTTGGGAAAACATCACGCTCGCTTATAAACATGTCGATGCACACACACACACACACACACACACACACACACACACACACATCACACAGTCATTAAAAGCTTGTCTTCTCATGGGGACCTAATGTCCCCACAAGGTCAACATTTACTGGTATTCCTATCTCTGTGGGGACGTGATGAGTACCAGGTGCACACACACACACACACACACACACACACACACACACACACACTGGCCAAAGCTTCTGACTGAACACGTGCTGACAGACACTCTCTAAAAGCTAATACACAGCATTGTTTCTGTGCAGCTGTTGTGAGTGAGTTTCGGTCTCGATGAGTGACTGATGCTGGGTTACCTGCTCTTTATCTAATTATCACTCAACACACTCAACAGTTCTGTGTTTCTTTATTTTGTAGTGTGCTTGAGTGATACCTGTTTTTCTAACAGGTGAGGTAGTTTAATAGTAATCTCTGTCTGTTGTGTACCTGGGAGCTACTGTGTTTTGATGCTGTTGAAAGCGATTACTTTGTCTGAGCGAGGAGCACTCAGTGCTTTAACTGCATTAGCTTCCACTATCATTAAACATCACCCTTTAAACCTTCCCACAAAACAGACGAGCCGCTGGTGTCAGAGAAACACATATCCAACAAACTACAGCGCCTACTGCCTTATTGATGATTACAGGACGCTACTGAAAAGACAAATCAAACCTTGATCACAATTCTGAAGTTAGGTTCTGAAGTTTAATGATAATAATAATTAAGTATCAAAAGCACTAATTAGAAAAGTGATTTGAAAATGATTCAATGATATCAGTAATCAGATACTGATCGATCGATACACAGACATTTTTAATCTAACAAAAATATGGTTAATCTACAATCTGACATGCTCTTGTGCAGGTTTTTTTTTTGTTTAAAGAAAATATCATAATCTGACCCATGCAATGTATTGTTGGCTATTGCTACAAATACACCTGAGCTGCAGGGTCACAGTCGTTTTGAAACTGGAGGTTTCATTCATATTGTGTGTTTGGAAGCTGCAGTTGTTCTACATTTCTTGTTTTGGGATTTCCAGTAATAGTTATGTTTTTCTTATCTGGATATGATTGGGTTGTCTGGGTTTGTTCATCCAAAGGCAAATGAAGCTCACTAAGTGAATCTCTCTCTGGACTGGACGGGTTGCTTAGAGGCTCCTTCAAAGTTTGTCTTGTGGCAGATAAAAGCAGAGGAGATTATTCTGATGCCTCTAGAAATGGATGACTCCTTTATTTGTGTATTTAATGAAGTGAGAGATGCTCTGTCTCTATAACTGTACACCTGCAGTTGCTAGTTACCCGAAGTGGTATTATTTAAAACAGCTTGAGCTGTTTCTATGAAACATTCTTGAAGTTTAGTAACCATTATATATGAGGAATAGTTGACTCATCAAATGAAAAATGACGGCACAGCTCAGGTATCTCTGCTGGGTGTCCAATCATTTTCAACAATTCAACAGTCAAACAGCAATTATTCCTCTTGTAAAGAATCGTGATTTGATGAATGACTACAATTGCTTTCTATGAAATTACTTTTTCTTTTTTCCTACAGTTGAATTTTTCTAGCCTGAACTGCTAAGCATACCGACTCGTTTTATACTTCAATATGTGCGTTTATGATTTATTTCAATGTTAAAAAGGAGAAAATCTCTAACAATATTCCATTCCAATAACTGTATATTGTTATTTAAGTATGCATTGACACACTGTTATAGATTTTAATAACATTTTCATATTTTTCTGTTTTGATTTTTTTTGTTAAAATTTGACTTAATTGTGTTGTGCGCCTTTGTCATTTTTGGGGGCTTAGTCTTAGTTAACTATAATAACACTGGATCAGCCTCTCTTAAATCTGTTTGCTCACTGAATTTCGATTGACCTTGTGTTTATAGACATGCTGCACATTCAAAAGAATTGCTCGAAAATCTAAAACCTCTCTGAAACATTGGGTATTATCCAGCCTTCTTTCATATTTCCTCCAATATCTGCACATCTAATTTAGACCGTTTAGAGTGCGAGGCACTAGATGTGTCAGGCTGTATTTGTGTGGTCTTTGTGAATCATTGTTCTCAGTGTCTTCTCTCCCCTGCTGGAGGCTGCTGTAAGTGCAGCGCTGGATTTAGGTCAGCAGCAGATCAGAGCGCTTTACAGACAGTGGCAGATTAACAGCAGCGTGTCGATACTCTGTGTGTGGATATGAAATCCGTGAAAGTGTGTGTCCATGGGATGCCTTTGTATGTTTCCCACTCTTTCTATGTCTTCCATCTCACACACACACACTGTATTCTAGCAGTGACACTGAGGGTGATGAATGTGGAATGTTTTCTCTGTTAAACCAGCTGCCGCAGCACAAATAATACATTGTAAAACCACAGAGGCGTCCATCTTGGCTCTGGATCCTGCACAGTTTCCTCAGACCTCTGTCCTCGTGTGGGCTGGGAACTGCAGAAGCATTCGGATTGATTTGTTTGCCATCACAGTGAATGTGGGTGCGGTGTATCATGCCATGTCTCTATATTTTGACAACATGATGATAACCGTGGTGGACGTGAAGGAGAAACGTCTGAGGAGGTGTTAAGATCCTGCGCTGGTTAGTTGTGATGTTCATGAGCTCCTCTAGAGGGAGTCAGAGAGCAATAACACCACAGACTGGTCTGATGAGGGTCGAAGGTCAGTGCCCTTACTAAACACTTAGAGGGCTTCAGAGCGATATAGGCTGAATATATCCCAGCATTCATGTTGAAAAGGATATGAGCTCACAGGGATTCTGCCGGCCTTAAAAAGTCTTGAATTAAACTTCCACAAATTAAGACCTAACATCAGAGGAGAGTGTCTTTACTTCATAAAGTGGCATGCACTGCAAAACCTGATTTCCCTTTGAATTAATTGTTCTTTTCCTACTTTTGGTGTTTTTTTTTTCTTTTTTTGCATTCAACAAGACTTTAGGTGTCATTTTGCTTCGCAAGTAAGATTGCACTGGAAACAAAGATTGTTTTATGTGTGTTTGTTTGTGTAAACTGAATTGAAAAAATAATGGTGGGCTGCAGAAAAACTGAAATTGTGCAGTGTCTAGGAAACGTTTTTATTGTAAGCTAAATTATTTGGATATAACTTGGTAGTAAAACCTGAAATATTAACGCCTTAGATTACAACCCGCAACGTACAGCGTGATTACACCGGATTTATAGCGTACCTCCACGCGAGCCCCTGGGGGGTCATGAGACATTGAGGGGGGGTCGCGAGAGGATAAAAAAAAATATATATATATTATAAATAACATATTTTATCTATAACTAACAAAAGATAAAACATAGTTGTTAATAGTTACATTTAAAAAACCATCAAACATGCAAATTCCAAAAAAAACTTTCCCATTTCTTTCTGTTTGATCGCGACCCCTAAGGTGATTACGACAGATTAATCAATAGTGTGGGTCACGAGTCACTGGCACGCTTATTTTGGGGGTTGTGAGCTTGCAAAATTATACTGTAAGTATTTTATAACTAAAGGGAACCTATTCTGAAATTATATACCTGTGCCCTCTGGCAAGATATATTATTACACCATATCTCTTGCATTTCTGATACAAATAGTAAACTGTAGTATAATTTAATAGTTATAGATAAAAAAAACACCAGTCTGTATAGAATTTTACCAGTTTATACCATGTACTAGTGCTTCAGTGATCATGGAGATTAATGTGTGATTAATATGTGGAAATAACTGTATGCATTTCTGCTATGATTGTTTAGAAATGTTCATTTAAAAATGTACCTGATGAAAGAGCATTGCATGTGGTCATCTCAGCAGTGAGTCCATCAGCAGCATTGAACCATCAGTACAGTTGAAACTTAGATTACCTGTTTCCAGCTGCTCCCCGCTAAACATATAAACATAACACCATAATACACAAAACATGTATATTTACTGTATCACTGATTTTTTTTGTTGATAGCTGTAGTGCTGTTGGTGCGTATGTGGTTTGAGACAAATAGAAGTGTAAGTGTAATCTAAAGCGAACCCTTGTTACCTTTTGTTATGTGTAGTTATGGTGTAAGTGTATAGCATAAATGTATAATAATCTCCATGATCACTGAAACACTACTGGCAAAACTGTATAAAGACTACATTATACTACAGTTTACTATTTGGATCATCAATATAAGACATATGGTGTAATAATACCCAGTACACGGTGTAAAAATATACTGCATCATAAATTTTGTTATCACAAATTCTAAATCATTATACTTTCTAATGCAGTACATCATGCATACCATGTAATCTTAGAATAGTTAGTTACACTTTGCTTATAAAATATAATAAAACAGTATAACTGCTTTTAATTTTCCAATCATTACCTCCTTATCCATCTAAACGTTGCACATTATTTCCATTAGCTACATGCACGTACGGCTGTAAGTTTTCGGTAAGTGTGTCATTGATACCACGTAATTTCAAAATAGGTCCCCTTTAGTTACAAAATAAGTACGCTATAAATTCTGTGTAATTACGCGCTACGTTACGGGTTGTAATCTTAAGTGTTACCCTCCTTTTTACTCCCTCATTTAGAAGCACTACAAAATACACTTCTTGACTAAAGAAAGAAAATATCAGTTTAGAGTTTTTGACTGTGAATTATACATTGAATTGTTCTATTTTATTCAATTACTGTAAAATCACATTACTTGTTACAGTTTGTCTCTCTACATAGTACGGGACCTTACTGTTAACCAATTGAAGTTAAAATTACACATTTTTTACAATGTAGAAAGAGTTTTTGTATTACCAAAACATTGCTGGGTTATGCTGATATCATACAGTGCTTATATATGAATTGACAGATGTGTTTTGTGCTGATCTGCTCTCTCTGTGTGTCTTTCTCAGAGAATGTCTGAATACAGCTCGTTGTTGAGTGATCTGTCTGAGAACATCACTAATGAAGACTTGGAGCAGCTGAAGTCGGCCTGTAAGGAGGACATCCCTGAAGAGCAGAGCAACTCCATCACCTCCTCCAAAGACTGGTTCAGTTACCTGGAGAAGAATGACAAACTGGCACAAGGTGAGGAAGATGCTGGCCTCTTTGGTCTCAATCAAGCAGACAAACAAACAAACCTTATTTACTCTCCCTCAGGCTGTGTGGATGAGTCAGGCAGAGATTAGACTGAAGTCATGAATCACTGATTATATTCTTCTCAAATATCATTTGTTTTTTTGGTCATGAGAAAAGCATGAACCAATGATGTTTGACACAGCTGCCTTTGTGAAAAAAAGAGCTTTGTCAAAGTTTTAAAAATAGTAGATATGTAAATAATATACTTACAAATAATACACTGGTTTCCTGGTCTACTTGTAAATCAAATATAATATCATATATATATATATATATATTAAATCAAATTAACTGAACTTTAGATTCTACATTAAGTAGGACTTAATTACATTGGTGTGTGTGTATATATATATATATATATATATATATGTGTGGTCATATATATAAAAATACATATAGCAAAGATGCAGTAGATGCAGTGCACTTTCTGCACTGACATTTCTCTCTAACATTAGGCAGCTTTCATTTATCATTTGACGATCACATTATTTTCTGCACCACACATTTCTACATCTTCCTCGTCTGTGTTTTTGCTCATTCAGGAGGTGTGCAATAGCATATTACGGTTATAGTGTTTGTTGGGGAAAGACTTAAGCGCACTTTTCTTTCACACGGGTGTCACACCATGTCTGAATATGTTTAAATATTTTATATTCCAAGAAACACGTTTTATGTGTTTTGGATACCACCAATGATGACAGACATTTCTCTAAGTAACGGCTGAGCTGATTGAGCTAGTTGACAATGTGCCCATAGTTTGATAAAATGTCTCTGTGTTTTTCTTGCACAGATAACCTATCCTACATAGAGCACATCTTTGAGATCTCGCGGCGGCCGGACCTCTTGACCCGGGTCATCGAGTACCGCACAACCGTGCTGAAGATCTCTGAAGACGACGAGATTGACACCAAACTCACACGCATCCCCTCGGCGAAGAAATACAAGGGTACACAACACTTCTCTTTAACAGTCTCTGTTGTCTTTATTTACTCTATGTCTGTAACAGAGCTGTCTGTGCATCTCTCGTAGATATCATTCGCCAACCGTCAGAAGATGAGATTATCAAATTGGCCCCTCCCCCCAAAAAAGCATGAGGCCAAAGTGCGTGACCTCTGCACCTCATCCCCGGCACTTCATCTTGCCCATCGTCATCACCAAACCACACCCACTGCCCCGCCCACTCCACCTCCTCCCACCGAACAGAAGCCAAGCAGCCAATCAGATCGCCAAGACGCTTTACAGCCACGCCCACGCCACGGAGGCAAGGAACGCACGGAAAACTGAGCGAAAGACCAAGACATGGACAAAAAAGACAGCGACCAAAAGACTTGCGGAAGTGACTGGGTCATAGGTCAGGTTGTGTGTCGGAATGAGAAACAATCATTCTGTGTTCGCTGACGATTGTGTGGAATTGTGTATGTGTGTGAGAGAGAGTTTGTTCGCACCCTCGATAGCGTCGAGTGGGGTCGTAATGTTGGTCAGGTCTCAACGTGGCGAACTAGTGAGTCTTTTAGAGAAACCGGTTTAGCCACTGATCGCTGTTCCTTTAGGCACGTTTATTCCCTGGTTAGTATCGCGGGTAGACTCGAGGTCGGTACATTCCCTTTAAAACTCGACTCATATCAACATTTAAAAGTGTTACAGAGTTCAACTCTGAATTTGTGTGATTGCCACTTAGAAAGCCAACATTTGCCTTCTTTAGAAATGAAATGCATTATTGCAGGGTATGCAATTACCTAGTAGAGAATTAATATTGTTTTTTTATATTTCTGTATGTCATACTTCTAGGAAATATAGTTTATTATATGATCAGTTATAGAAAAAAATCGCTGTTTCGTGTCAAACGACAGCAGTCTTATATATCAGCATAAGTGAAGTTTGTTAAAATTGCTTGGGAGACAGAATTAGACATTTATCTTCTATTATTAATAAATGTATAACAGGCCTAAAAGCATTGTCTGTGGATGATTAGAACATGGTAGAACACAAAATCCATGAGAAATTAAAAAAAAAAATTCATGTGTTTAGTAAAGTCTTAGCTCCATTTCTGTAGTATTTGCATCAGGAAATAGAAGGCATATATTTTTGTTAACACTTTAAATCGCTCAATTTGACTACTTCTACTGTGAATTATTTATTCAGATGCCTCAGTATGCCATTATGTGAAACATTAGGATGATATCACACATATTTTTAGTTGATAATTTATATACTGACAGAGGGTAAAAAACAGCTGCAACTAAAACAGGGATATTTATGTCACAATTGTGGTTTAAAAAAAATAAAATAAATCTATATTAATGAGATGGTAAACAACTATCCATAACCTGCAGCACTCAATATGTGGCCAAAAGTCTGTACAGATCACATTGTGTATCCAAACAGCACATCGTTTTAGCTGTTTCAGTATATTTCTTATCTATTTTTCATCCTAACACAGCATATTAAGATTGTGCTGCGTTTACACATATTGATATCACGATTATGATTGTGATATTCCTTCGCCTTTTATTCGCACCATCTGCTGAAAGACTGTTTCAACACGACTCTAAATTTGCTCGATCACTGTGTCGTGGCTCTGCCCCTGCAGACTGTTGTTTTCATGAGATAGAGCTGGAGCGGTTGGTTATTGAGGACATGCCATGCGTGTTTTTATGCGTCTGCATTTCCACCCACGCATGAGGGCCGCATGCACCGCTCAGCTCTGGGCTGCTTCTGCTACTCTCTATTATTCTGTATGTGATGTTGTTGAATCGAAGCAAGCGCGCTGTAAGACCTCAGCAAAACCTTACTTTCAATCTGGAACCACGCATTTATAACAATCTGGGATATTTTGAAAAGCAGCATAGAGACTGACCGTGAACATTTGTGGCCCTTTTAAACTTGAACGAATACTGTGGATTTCTGAGGACTGGAAAAAAAAAGGTCCTATCAAGGACTAGATCAGTGAATTAATATTAACGTTTATCTGTGATCTTTTCCATACATTAAAAATCAATGGGGACTACACACTCAAATCTATAGATGCTTGTTTCTGCCTTTTAAAAACCCTAAAAATTCAGAGCTGCACATTCACAATTTTAGAACTTGTGATTGTGACATAAAAACGTGCAACTCTGAGAAACACAATTACAATGTTTCATTTGAGTTTGTTAAACTCAAAATGCCAAGTTACTGACTTGCAATTGTTAGCTGGAAACATCTGAAAAAAAAGTCACAATTATGAGATCAAAAGAAGGAATGTGTTTATTTTGTAGCAGAAATAAACATTGCCAGATCTCATTTGCACTTCTACATATTCTAGCGTCACAACTGATCTGCAGACAAGAACCAATAGCATTTAGTAATGATAGTATCAAACCTCGCCTCTTGTCAACATATGTAAACATCAACGTCAATTTGAAGTATATTTGAGTTTATAGATTTTAGTGTATTTTGGAGTGTGACAGTCTCTCATTCCTCTTTCATTGTGTGCAAAAGCTGTCCTTTTTCAGTCCAATATATGCTAAACAAATTTAAAGATAAATAAATGACTGAAGGTTCATTTTTGTCATTCCTCAAATACAGTAAAATAACAATTTGTCACAAACAATCCCCTCAGAAAACAGATTGTACATTATTCTATTTATTGTAGTTTTTTATGTTGTTGTTGTTGTTGATGTATCGATGTTTCTCGATTGTGTACAGATATCATCTTGTGAATTTTGCGGTGTGTGACATTGTGACTGTGGTGATGTTCCTCGTCTGGTGTCTCTCGGACACGCGGCCAAACGCTCATCAGACACACCGAACGATTCGTTTCTCTATTAGTTGAATAATTGTAGTCGGCTGGTTTAGTTTGTTTGCATCCTCAGTCCAGACTGAACTCTCTGTGATATCAGCTCCCTATAGGCTTGCGTTAGTTTTACCAAACCTAACGTAGAGTTTCGTATCGTCCCCAGACCAGCAACCAAGGGCTTCAGATGTGCTCACGTCATTCTCGGTGGTTTTCGTCGCACACTCTGTTAGATGTGTTACTTTCGATCACGTATCGTGTGCATGTCTGTCCTTGATCGCTAGATTCGTCTCTTCTCAAGGGCCTCTGTTAAGCACTGTGCTTTGCGCTTGTGATCAATTCACCAGGTGTATTTTAAAAAACACAGCGCCTCCCCTGGAGAACATCGGAAAAGCCTTATAATTATCGCTTGTCTTTTCCGTGTTTCTTCTTTTCGAAGAATAGAGGCGTATTGGTATGACTTTCCTGTTGCCGCAGGAAATGACGCGAAGCTCGATGGAACGAGGTTTCTTTTCTTTGCAGTGTTTTTCTCTAATTTAACGCCACTTCTTTCCTCTATGCAGAGATTATTGGGCACTGTGCATAAGCGTCTCCTTTAGACACGTTTGCGATGTTGTTAATAACCACTACAGTACATGCAATTATTACGATGTGTTCGGCCAAATGAAACAGTGCAATGCTGAAGCCATAGATGCATAATCGTGTTTGATTGTCAAATTGGATGTCACAGTTTTAAAACATATCAGCCTTGATAATGCTGCAAAAGCGTCGTAATGCTGAAGATTTGTCGCTATTGGCATTACAGAAACACGACGCGAGCTGTTTCATCCTGCTTTTAGCTATCGTGTCCAAAACAAGTACCACTGAATCTAACTTAAAATGACCACAAATAAATCCTGTTCAAACTTGTCCACTTCAGAATATATATAATGCATAAAGAAAATGAAGCTTATTTTTGAGCCATTACAATATTGTAAAACACACACAATGTCAGGATTTCTATTAATATAATACCTTTTTTTTCTTGAGGGTGGGTACGTGCTTATTTGTCATAAACGTTATGCTGTAATGCAGAAACCTAAAAAAAAGGCTTCATTTTCTTTCTTTTTTTTTCTTTTTTTAAGTTCTGACTGATGCTTTGTTCTTACGTTGTACATACAAAAATGTTGTGGATTTCTAAAAGTGTTAATGATTGATTAATTTATTTAATGGTGTACTGAAGTGTGTTTACTAACTGGACATCCGTGTAAATGCTCAGATCAGGTCTGTTCTGTTGGGTGTATTGAAGGGGCTCTGGGCTCAAGATCCTTTTCTATAATCTTCTGTTTTGATAACTTTATCGCATATTTTACGTGTCTTTTCATCTTATCTTTCTTTTTTTGTATTTTATTGTAGTGTTGTTCCAAATGCTTGTTCTCTTTCTTAGTAATGCTTCTCGGCATAATACGAGCGTGTTGTGGTAGCCATGCCCTTGTCATGTTGTGAAATGTTGGTATGAGAGGCCACCGGCTGTAAATGCAAGAAAACCTTTAAGGACCATTCATTTAACGTAGGCTTGGGAGTTCCCCATCAGAACGTGAGGCTGAGAAATGTAGAATCGGTTTGCGTAGAGACTGAAACACTCACCATCGGCTGATGTGGTGCGACGCTGTTACTGAGATTGTGAAAAGAGGGATATACGGTGTAGTTTGAGAGAGTGGACTGTAGGGCTAGAGGATACTTTAATCGCAGGAATTAATGAAAGTAAATACGGTAAAATAATTCCCGCACGGGGAATCTCATGAAGAAATTTGAAGGCCATCCCAAAGGTGTTTTAAGTATTATTTTGTATAAAGACCATGCTTTTATTTTGCATTCCCAGCTAATGAGTAATGTTTTCTGAATGCTGGTTAAAGTTATAAACAAGTGCTCGTTTAGTGAAATTAAAATTCTATCAACATTTAATCACCCTCAAGAGTTTCTTTCTCCTGTTGAACACAAAAGAGGATATTCTGAAGAAAGTTGGTAACCAAACAATATCCATCGACTTTCTTAGTTATAATAATAATAATAATTTATTGGCTACTGTAAGCTTAAACTTTAATGTTTAATGTGCTCAATATACAATAATATATATATATATATATATATGAATTAATGTATTCTTGTTTTGTTTACTGCTTGTTTCAAAATAAATAGTAACATTTCATAATGTTTGCAAAATATTCAAAGTGTTCCTTCCCTTAATCGGTGAGGACCTGTTTTTTTTACTACAGTGAATAATAATCATGATTTTTGGGGGGCCTAGATGTATTTCTTGACTGTTTTCATGAGATTCACCCACACGTTCTTTATCCAGCAGTATTGGTTTGCATTGCAACTTACTTTCTTTTCCTTTGTTTCTTACAAATTCCTAAAACACTGAGGTTGTTTGAGCTGTTGATGTTGATGTTACTGTAGAAATGGAAAGGTGTACGGAAAGACGATTGGAGGGACATATCATATATGGATAATATAATGCACATTTGTAGCAAGAAAAAAAGAAAAGTCTAAAATATAAAGCACATGTGAAACGATTGTGCGCGTAAGAGCTGTTAGAGCTATTCTCGTAACGTTTACCCTGAGGAGTAAAGCATGCTCTGGTGCCATGACAAAGTGCCAACCTTGATTCGTGTTTGTTCAGAAGCTAGCGCAGACTTGATGGCTGTGGTGAAGAAGCTGGGGTTATTGCTGTGAACTCTAGTGGATGCAGTGCTGTGGTGAAGTTGAGTAGAATAGCTGCTTGGAAATTAAAATAGATATTCAACTTTGCTTGGTCTTCGACTCTTACTGAAGGACTTCTTTGTTTTGCCATTTTTTGGTCATTGCATATTTATTTATTGATGTGATGCTCTTTTTGTTCTTTTTCTAAGTCGCTTCAGAAGACACTTCAGCTTAAAAGCGCTTTGCAGATCGCTGATGTTCTTACTCTGAGTCTGTTTTTTTTTTTTTTTCAGACATTAAAGGTCAAACCTCCACGAGTGGATTGCTGTTAGCGTTTCTTCAGTAATTCTGTTGGCTTTCTTTTGTCTTACATTGCAGCACTCGGTATGGAAATCTGTTTGTGAAGTATGCCTACAGACGTGGCTTCTCTCTCAGAGTAAATTAGGCTAAACCAGAAATGATGCCGTTTTTGTCATTGTGCTTAAATGAATATATAAATATTATATTCTATATTAAAATATATTTGCTAACCTACAGATCTGTGTGGGCCAGTTCCTTGCCTCGCCGCTCTCAGATAAAGCTTACAATCAAATAAAGTGACAGAATAAAATCCACAACAACACGAATGTATATGTTCAGAATTCATAAAGGCATTTCTTTGGGCTTTAAAAAAAGTTGAAGAAAATATGTTTTTGACAGAAGTCTATTGTACTTATTGAAGTTTCAATAGTATTCTCAGTCATGATCTACTGAAGCAAACCACACTGAATGCAGTCTCTACCTGTAACATCAGCTTGAGCCAGTGCTGTCTGATTGAGCTGAGCTTCTGGTTTCACGATGCCCTCATGTGGACAGAAAAACATGACCTGACAGACAATTTCGAGGAAGCTCTGAACAGGTTGGACTGGTTGAGTTTTGCATGTTCAAATCTGCTGAAGACGGAGCACAGAAAGAGAAAGTGTTGCGTTTTATGTCTGGAGTTGATAATACTAACAGCTCCGAGCTAAAAAAATGGCACCTCAGCGACCTTAATGAGAAAATAGCTCATGTGTAACAAAACCTTTACTCTTACACTTCTTTCTATAATAATATAGGCAGAATTACTTTTAAGTCACTCGTAAACAAATTACAAAAAAAACGTCGAAATTAACGTTAGTGTATAAACTCCATAAATATTACCCACAAATTGCACTTGAATCACCTTCAACATCGGTTCTCCTTCCAAAAATAAATAAAACTTATATGTGCGCTTTTCTCCCTTAAAGAACGCGTCCTAACCATAAAGCACATCATTTAACTTCTACACCGAAAGATTTCAACGCAGCCACAGAAAACAGTCTCTTTTATGGAGTATATGGGTGGCTCTTAAAAGAGCCTTTGGGGTGCAGGAGCCTGGGGCTGCTCTACTTGGAGCTGGTGTACTTGGTGACG
>JAUMHI010000043.1:28077066-28092126 GCA_032359435.1 Enteromius unitaeniatus
TTTGACTCTTCATTATTAGCTTACAGCATGCGTTGTGTTTTCTTCTTTTTCTAATCATTATAACATCTACCTCATAAAAAATTACACGTAATAAAATAAACTTTACAAGCCAAACAAAGCACATAAAACAGAAAATACATAAAAGCTTCAAATCAAAATGTGGCAGTTACATGAAGTGTGGTGCTGTGTGCTGTCCAAGATGCAGTGATTCAGCATAACAAACCTACTACATTTACAGCAGTACAGATCTTGTATATTTGGCTCACTGAAACTATATCAAAATGCTCACACCAAAACTACCTTTTTGTTGTTTTTACCTCAGGCCACCTGTCACTTATTTAGTAGCCTTGAATGATAAGTTGCAGATGAATGCAGACAAAGTGGAGAGGAACATCATTGAGGGACGGCATAATCTCAACAAGGTGAGTACTTAACAACAGCTTCTGTGGATGACAAATCAAAGCCAGAGAGTTTATCACTCCTGCTTCCCAACATCAAGCATGTCAAAGCCCCTTCAGAGATATGTGTGGTATTGCTGCAAAATGTGTATGCCAGTGCTATTTTAGTATTGTGTACAGTGGCCCAGTAGTGCACAACACAACACATTTTAAAAAAGCAAACATAACCTCACAACACAACAAATAAATAAATAAATAAACATAAGCTCCCAACACAAAGAAATTAAAAAAACGCAAACATGAAAACACAACAACTTTAAGCTACAACACAACGGAAATGCTCCTGACCACTAGGGGGCAGGTGGTCTGCAGAAATGCTATTGCGCGCATGCCACAAGTATTTGCAAGCGATCTGTACCTGTTTCGATAGTTTTAATGCTGACATTAAAAGCATCCCCTGACCTTATTTCAGCTCACAATGTATTGTCCATTTCGTGGGTCCTAAAAACAAAGTGTTTTATTAACAAGTGCTTGCGATTTTAATTGTGTTGTAAGCTTATGTTTGCTTTTTAAATTTTGTTGCGTTGTGCACTTCTGGGCCACCGTAATTACATTTTAACTGTAGCATTTTAAATCAACCCTTTATTTTTACACTCATGTTTTATTTCAGATGGTTGCCAAAGCAAAATTTCATTAAATTTTTTTTCTTCAAAATAAATAAAAGCCCTTTATGGGATCACCCGCTGGCCCTGCATGGGCAGCTCTCACTAAGCCCCCAGGAAGCACTCACTTCAGGGCCTGCACTATAAATCCAAACCAATGAATCTGTTTTAACTACAAATATATTTTTGGCACCTATAGCTTAAGTCTATTGGTTCCCAATTGTAGTTCTCGTGCCTTCTCGCTCTGCGCATTTTGTATGTATGTTTATCACTGTTCATAGTAGACATCCCAGGCTATTCTACCATGATTCCAGTTCAACGTGAGAGTATGCGTTATAAACATTTAAAGGACATTTAATTGTGAATTTAAATTGTACAGTATTGTATGTATTTACAGAGGCATATTATTTCAGACTTCATACTCCTCTAGTAAGTTTCGTCTGTGTGTGAAGATGCTGCAGGGGCAAATCTGTGAAAGAATCCCTTTAACTACTGTACATTTTTGACAATAGATATGTGGTTATGTGGTTGCTGCATCTGTTTAAGATGTTGATTGCTGATTCATACAGATAATATAAAATAATACAGATTAACATAAAGAGCAAAAGAATACAACAAATACCAAATTATTACTTTGCTGAGAATGTCACGTCTATCATGAGAATAGGCTGTAAAATCACCTGTAAAACATCAATAGCATTTAGGGAAGAAAATCACCCACTGTCTTGAAAGCTGCTACAAAGAAATTACTTTCTACTTTAAGGAACTTGGTAGAAATGTAGTGCAGTGAACAGTATGATACGTGAGTTTCAAATGTAGTAAAGTTAAAGTCATAAGTTTCCAGAAAAAATAAAACTCAAGCAAAATACAGATACTCAAAAAGTTTATACGTACAAGTGCACTTCATTACTGCCTGCCTCTGGGTATCAGACATGCCTGTTCTGTCTGTCGTATTGGCAAAATATTCATAAACCATCTGTTGAAGGCAACATGGTTGTTGCTACATGTTATGTGGATTTTCCGAAATATTTGTGGTGTTATCAGCATGGTTTAGTTTTTAGGAGTTATTGCTCCTCTCTCTGCTCTCATAAATGGTATAGGCTGCTTGGATGCGCAGGGAGTTCTTGCCCAGAGCAGAATCATACCGCCAAACCAAAGTATGTGTTAATTGTCCATGATTCATTTGAGTGGCTTTAGGAGGTAAACAGAAAGACAAACAGGTATTCCTTTAATGACTGTTCCATAACTATACTTAATTTCTTTGCTCGTTGATGCCTCTAGGATATCAGGAAGATTAAAGAAGAAAAACAGCCCCTGTTCCAAGGGTATGTCAACAGGACAATCCTAAACTCACTGGAGATGCTGAATTCTCTGGATAAAGATGCTGCTGAAGCCTCTCGTTTGCAGCACCCTCAATCTGATATGATTGAGAAGGAGTGAGTACAAACCTCATACAGTATCTCTCTCTATATAGCCAACATATATAACTGCATCTCATGCTTTATGCAGTGTAAGCAGAATCAGACGCTGTAAATAGGTTTTGTTGAATTGTTCATGTTTTTTCTTGTCAAGTATGAAACAGCTGCGAAACCGCGTGATGAAGCTCTGTGAGGAATATGATCGCATTTACAAAGGCTCCCCCATCGTCAACTTGGGAAAGAAGATGGTGTGTATCTAAACATACCTCTCTTTCTTCCTTTCCTTTTAATATATGGTTTAAAATGCAAATGATTCATGCCGTAATGGTGAAGTGAAGCGCTCTGAACCAGTGACGCATTCAACACAGTTGTATCAGAGAAAGGCTCATTACACAAAGCTTTTTTTACCACCCGCTTCGATTCGATCAATCGATTGTTTTTTTTGGTCACACTGTACGACAATAATACTGTTTTTGTACCATAGTAAAGAGTAGGTTTAGGGTTGGGGTAGGTGTAAACATAATCTAATCGGTAGAAAAAATAATTTAATTTTTAGTTTTACCAGTAGGTGCAGCAGGCTCCTTCTGACCCATATGAATGGGCTGATAGCCGTATATATATATATATATACCTTCCAAACTTAATTTCAACATTTATTCTCCTGAGCTACCCTTGAGCAAAGAATGCTGGGAACTAGAAATCCAAGGCCCAGTTTCAATCAGTGGAATGTAAATTATTTGTGTAGGCTCAACACAAATGCTTTAAGTTAATTTAGAAAATAACAAGAACTGCAAATGACAACTGAGAAAAATAAAAATTGTCTTTTCTTGTTTTAGCTTAGCTTATTTCATTTGAGTAAATTTAGCAAACAATTAAACGCAGTCCTGTTTGAAAGCACTGTCAGAAATGAGCGATTGCTCTCTGTGATTGACTGATTTTTGCTGATTTATTTTATGTATTAGTATTATTTTATCTGTATTTCTGTGATTTTGAATTTCTTGATTTAAGAATTATTTTTCTTCCTTTCAGGGTGATTCTGAATGGGAAGTTCAAAGACCTTCAGAGGTCACAACAGATGCAGATATCAAGTACAGGTACAGGGAGAAACCTTGAAATCATACATGCTTGTAATATATCCTCTTCTGAGAGCATTTGCTTGGGTTTCAGTGTCAGCTCCTCTGAAGGGCAGCATGAATGTTCAGAGACTGGCCTCCGCTGGAGCTCTGCCAGTGATGTTAGTTTGGAGTATCGGTTTGTTGACTGGAAATCACTCAATAAAAATGTTTTAAAGAATTACAAGCCATGTGGACCTTTGCTGGACATCACTGTAACCTCTGGCACAGTGGAAGAAGTTCAGTTACCTCACTTCGTCTGTTTAGGTAAGGCAAACCTAACAGATCCTGTCATTTCAACATGTACTCTCTATTCAAGTAAACTTTTTAAGCCAGACCTGTGAGCTCTCGTATTTGAAGTTGTTGTTACTTAAAATAACAATACTGTCCACAGATTCTTCCTCGGAAGATGCACTGAAAGTTCTTCATGTGAAGGACGGTGCTGTTTCACTGGAAACATGTGAATTAAGTGGATTCCATGCCAAGATTGTCAAGCCCACCTTCTCATTCTTGGCAATTGTTGCAGAGGTGCAACAGTACCTAAAAATGAAGTTTCACAGTGAGACTTTGATTTATCGCAACAGAACATCTCCCCTCAACCTTCATGTGTACCTGATTTTAAATGATAAAAAACTTAAGAAGGTAAAATCTAATGATACGCTTTATGCAGCAAATGACCATGTATTCTAATAGTTATTCACTGTGGTGTGGTGTTCCCAACCACGTTCCTGGAGGCCCCCAATTTTCATATCTCCTTTGTCTGAGACACCTATTTCAGTTCTTGGAGTCTGTACTAATGAGCTGAGGATCTGAATCAGATGTGTTTGTTTAAGGAGACATGGAAAACTTGGGCTGTATCCGAAATCACCTCCTATACCCTCAAATTGTGTAATATATAAGTAGTGTCCAAAACCATAGTGGACATTCTCGAGTGCACTTATTCAATCCCATGATGCACCACAAAAATGAGTGTACAACTGAATTACACTCAAAAGCTAGCAAATCCCCATAATGCAATGTGATTGTCGTCTGCCGAATTCCTGCATTTTGCCAGAAGATGGTGTCTGCTACTAAATTTTACAAAGCACTCATTCATGGTGTAATATGATGTAATACAACAAAGGCACAAATTAATTGAACATTGATTATTAATTAGTTTAACTATGGTTTATCCATAATCTCCATGACAGAATTCAAAATAAATCCTTTAATCTTATTAATTGGGCTACCTGTTTCAAATGGTTTGTAATCTATGCCACAGCCATATCACCCTGCAGCCTGAGCCTGGTTGCCCACTGAAGCTAAGCAGGGTTGAGCCTGATCAGTACCTGAATGGGAGACCTCTTGGGAAAACTAGGTTGCTGTTGGTAGAGGTGTTAGAGAGGCCAGCAGGGGGTGCTCACCATGTGGTCTGTGTGGGTCCTGATGCCCCAGTATAGTGACGGGGACACTATACTGTCAATAGAGTATCGTCTTTTGGGTGAGACGTTACACAGAGGCCCATTACACTCATCGTAAAGAGTAGGGTGTCCTGGACAAATTCCCACTGGCCCTTGTCTTTCATGGCCTCCCAATAATCCCCATCCATTGATTGGCTGTATCTCTCTCTCTCTCTCTCCTCTCCACCTGTAGCTGGTATGTGGTGAGTGCACTGGTGCTGTTGTCCTGTGGCTTTCATCGCATCATCAGGTGGATTGTAAAGTGCTTTGGGTGTATGACAATACACAGTAAAGCGCTATATAAATGTATCATTCATTCATTCATTTATTTAAGTGTCAGTTCTTCCAGTGCACTTAGTGTCTGTATTCACTCACTTGTTTTCATTCACTCCTTCAAGTGAACTGAATGAGTGGACTAATGTATGAAATGAGTGAATGAGGGTATCGGGTGCGATTTTGGATACAGCCATGCAGTGTTGGGGGTCTCTAGGAGTGTGGTTAGGAACCACTGACTTAGAACATAATCAGCCATTTATTGGATGATTTATTTGTGACAGTAACCAAACTGTTCCGGGGGGCCAAATAAAATTTTGCCATCATACATTCTCTTGGGCTGCTCTAAGCAAACAAGACAAAAAGAAACCTGTGTTTTTAAAGTCATTAATTAACTTTTAAATCTAAAGCTAATCTTTAAAGCTTTAAATCAAAAATAAATAAAACATATATATGGCATATATGTTATCTATAATCATAAGTTATAGATAACACTCAACAGGTTTCAGTATTTGAGATTTAAAAGATTATATATGGCTTTAGAGGATTTGAATTATAGCAAATTGTATAGACAATATGAGTAGATGTATCGTTTTGCTTTTGAAGAAAGCAATTATAACACTAATTCTGTTTGCATGTTTAAGTTACAAATAATTATGTCTAACATGATTAGGATGTGGAGGAGAAAGAGCAAAATAATATGGAGATTTTAAAACCAACTCCAGATGAAGCCCTTACACTGAATGACTGTTACACTCTGCAGACATCATGCTCCGCCAAAATCAAACCACAGGTATACTTGCACAAAGTTATTTATTTATTTATTTAATTTTATTTAATGGACTCGTTGTAAAATGTTTTAATTCACTCCTTACCAGACTTTAAAATTGGTACCGAACAAGGCCAACTTCTTTGATTTGCACATTAAAAATGAAACAGAAAATGTTGAACTCAGTATAACGACAAAAGATGGACAAAAAATCTGGGATGTTAATATAGAACCAGGTAAACAATGCACACACAAACTTGCAAATATCTATGTAGATCAGATCTTTATTTTGCATTTTTATAATTTTGTTATTGCTTATTTATTCAATCTTGTCTGTGCTCTTTCAGAGGAATTCAGCTCAAGCAGTTCAGTATGTAAGTGGCAATACATTTGCATGCATCATACATATCCGCACATGCTGTAAACTTGCACGTATAGTGTTTTAACTGTTTTATTGTTGTTATGCAGTTAGAATAATATTGAAGACAAAGAATATTTAAGTAATATCGATATTTGTGGCCTTATTTCAGCTGACTGGAGGCAGAAAAAAAGTAAGTGATGATGACAGTTTATGTTTGCATGCAATTTTAATTATACCTAATCTTAAATGCACCATCTGCCTTATTGTTTAACTCGTATTGCACTGTCCAAAATCATGGAGCATTCTGGTGCTGCTTTCCTGATGAAGGATGAGATAAATGTTATTTGTATGTTCTTTATTCTCTTCGTGTACCTTTTGAGTGAATAAATCGGCGCTGATTTGGCAGTGGTGGCGCCGACTGTTTGAGACGGCTCGCAATCAATTTGAAGCGCCTCACCTGCCTCCAGGAAGTGAGCTGATGCGACTTCGGCTTGACCAGACTTTTCCAAGCCGTTTTTCTGCTCTGACAGGTGAGTGAGTGTTAGGTTAGTTTTAGTAATATTTTAAAGCAGAGGTGTCCAAACTACCAATACATACTTAATAAACGGAGAAGCATCTTTTTGATGAAATGAATTCTCTTTCTGCCATGAGAGGTTCAGCTGTAACATTAGAATACTATTTGTACAGAAAGGAAACATTGTGGCTGACAGAACTGTCAAGTCACCTTTATTTATATAGCGCTTTTAACCATACAGAATAAGTACTTAACAGTATCAAGCAGGAGAATAGAGTGTCAGTAATGTATAATGAATTCAGAGACGTCATTGTCTAGCTCAGTCTAGTTTAAATAGTATGTGTGCAATCAAATCAACAATAACCACTAGAAACATGGTGTCCTCAACTAAGCATGCCAGAACTCCTTCTGTGACAGAATGGAGAAAAAAAAACCTGGGAGAAACCAGGCTCAGTCGGGCCTGTGATTGACACAATTTCATGTGAGTTATTCAATATTCAATGAGTTATTCAATTGAAGACAACACAGAGTAAATTATATTTTCAGAAGATTTTATTCAATGTTTATTTTATTAGTGATTGTTCAGTAGGTTTACTCGCTACCTCACGATACACTGTTGAACTTATGGTGCTGAAAAGCACTGGTTTGATTCCTGTGTAAAACAGGCTCAACAAAACAGCTTAAATCAGCTTAAGGAAGTTAAAATAGCATGGCTGCATCAGATTTTAAATTACCTTTGCATTTGTTAAAACTATCGGGTAGGTTTGCTGTTGGGGATATTTCCAACATGATTGAGCAATAATCTTTAGCGACACTCACTGGATGTTTGACTTCTGAACGGCCACAAAGTGTACCTCGAGCAGCATTAAACACTGCAATACGTACCTGTACCACCTAATACAAACGTACCACGGTCACGTATTAAATGTGTGTTTTAGGGTCACTCTCTGGACATTTCACTTTAAAACTGTGGTGAACGGGCAGTGAATATGGGTTTACAGAAATGTATGCAGAGGCACGTATTCCCAATGAGCCTGGGTTGGCAAAATGATTATCATGCAGGAAAGAGAGTATAGTTAGATCAACCTAGAAAATCGCTACTTTTCCATTTACGCTGGTCTTAGTTCACATCAGAAGAAAAAAAAAACAAAAAAACATCAATACTCTTTTTAGTTATTTCTGAGCATCTTGTTTTATTGGAAGAACAACATGAATAGAAAACATGCTTAACATGCTAAATATGATGATGACTTCCACGTAAAGGGACCCGCCGTATGTAAATATAAATAGCTTGTGCTAAGTTCCAACAGTTCATTGTGTCAGGTCATTGCACACCTCTGAAAACATAGTTGCATATATTATATTATATACGAATGCATTTCTATCAAGAGATCCTCTAGCAATATTACACACTGCATCTTATATTAACATGACCCTCTGGGACCTGCGGCACTGGCTCGGTTCCAGACTCTTCATCAGCCGCCAGACCAATGACTTTAATTAGCATTTATTAAAGTTGTTGCATACTTATTCTATGGTCAGTGTAGGAGGGACCTGCCCTTTTGTTCGAATCTGTTCACTGTTTTTGTTTAGAGAAACTTCTAAGTAAGTATCTGTGTATTTTTATTTTATTTTGTAAGGTTAAGTACATAGATTTTTTTTTCTTCTGATTACAGAAGTTCAGCACTACTCAGTGACTGTTTTTTCCTCATCCCTTAAATAAATAAAACCACAATATATTTTATTTTATTTATCTTTTTTTATCTGAATCTTAATCCAGGTCATCAGTCTGCAGAGACTGACACAGCACAGAAACAAAGAAGAAGCAAACGTGGTGAAGGTAGGAAAAACAATAAATAAATAAATTATAATGGAAATAGATCAGGCTGTTTCTGTGCAGATCTATGCAGTGATGTTGAGTGGCTTTTCATGATGAAGCATCATGTTGTTGATCCAGGAGCTGAGTTTGTGGAGAAGCACAGGACAGAGCTGATCAAAAAAATCTCTCTGGTGGAGCCCATCGCAGATGATATGAAACGTGTGATTGGAGATGAAAAATACCAAATCGTCTTAAAATCAGTGACAAAACAAGAAAAAATGAGAACACTTATAGACTTTCTGACAACACCTAAAATGAAAGATAAACTTTACCAAAGTCTTGTAAAACATGAGCAATACGTTGTTGACTATTTGGAGGACTTTGAGTAAATGCTCTTGCATGCATCAGAAGAATTAATTCATTGTTTGTTTGTTTTTTACAGCAAACAGGTGTGTTTCACGTTTTGAAAAAAAGATATTCATATATTATATATTAGTTATTATTTTTTTTATTTTTTTTTTCAGATGCACCTATGTATGGGTCAAGTATAACACAATATTTGTCAAAATTAAAAACAAACAAACAAAACAAAAAACATGCTTATTCTGACTTCTAGATATTAAAATATTAAAAAAGAATAAGCCAATTCAATTCCAATGTGTTTTAAATTAGTAAAAGAAAATGTGTGTGTGTGTGTTATTATTATTATTATTATGATTGACAAATTGTCAAATCCTAGGATAGTGGCAAATAAAAAATAATAATAATAAATTGCAACTAATTAGTAATCAGGGTGAAAGTAATTTGTCTTGTTGTAAATATGCCTAAAAAAAGTTGTTACAATGAAAGACATTTTAGTGGGTATCTTCTGTAAATCAGGGGGAAATGTAACATGTATATATAGTTAACACTTTATTATAGTATCATTTTGTAATATTGTTTTTAAATGTAAACCCTTTTTTTAGTTTGTTTGACCCATGTAGTTACATAGTTTCAAAGGTGTTTCCGGTTTTTTTTTTTTTTTTTTTTTTTACCATATTACTTTCCTCTATATGTATATGTTTTTATAATTAACTGCTTTTTATTATTATTTATAGTGTCAAATGTTAGTTTGGTGACGGGATGCTGTGCAGTAGTTTAGGCATGTATGTTTGTCTTTGAATGAGATGATATAAATACATACAAAACGTTTCATGTTCCTTTCTTATCTATGTGCACATGTTTTAATTCTGTTATTGCACACAAATAATTCTGTCATTTAATTTTTTTTTTTCTTTTTATATTTAATAAGAAAGATCTATCGATTAAGGCTAGATGGGATACCTGGCGTGCATCAATATTTCAGAATTTTTGTCGCGCTGAACAACATCAAGGGATAGGTTTAGGGCCGGGGTAGGAGTAGACTTCAATAAAATACAATCTAATAGGTTGCAAATTAAATTATTGTTAACCAAATCTATCCCTTCAGCCCAAAATAGAAGACATAAATGACCATAAATGGACAAGTGTGCTGTCACTGCTCAGCTGGGATGTCATCCACCGGACTCGCTGTTGTCACAGTAAATTTTGCTCAAATTGAAGAAAACTTTACTCTACAAAATATAACATTTGGTCCCTCTCTGAAAAGAGTAAAAATTACTCTTTTGATAGAGTTGTTTTTCCAGAGTTCATTTTGCTCAATTTGGTGTTAATATTTTACTATTTCCTTTTATATTTGACTGTATTTTGCACTATTTTTACTCAATTCGAGGTAAAAAAAATTTACTCTACTAGTGTAATGATCAGGAGACGAGGAGTCGTTCGGATTCATGAGCAGATTGTTTATTTACAAGACAGAGTCATACAGGCCGGGTCAATCATCAGCACAACAGGGTTATCGGTGGCATAGGCAGAAGAGAATAGTCAGAGTCTGTGCATGGCTCGAAAAAAACAGCAAACAGAGTCTAAGGGGAGAAGCAAAAGGCGATAATCCAAACGAGTAGAGGTCAGCAACGATAAATCCAAACAGAGCAACAAGAACCAGGAACACATGTGGAAAAAATAAGACAGATCAACAGTGCAATGGACGGTGAGGAGACAGACACACAGACTGGTATTTATACAGGTGATAATGCTTGAATGATTAAACCTAACTAGAAACAGCTGTGGAGAAGAGGTGCATTCTGGGGAATGGAGTCCGGTACATGAAATGGGGAGACAAACAGGCTGAGCCTGTGACAACAATTTACTCTACCATAATTTAGTTTCTAATCTGAAAATAAAGACAACAACAAATTATATAGTTATGTCCCATAATTTTATTTATTTTATAAGCTATTTAAAAAAAATACATTTGAGACAAAGTTTTTAAGACAAAGTGTGCTTTAAAAAGCTGAACACAGGACAGTGAATTGAGGCCCTACAGGGTAGACCCTACCAAAAATTGGACCCTACTTTATTTTAGCCCAACAACACGTGTACAGATGGAGACTCTCGATGCTGTTCAAGTGCCCTTGGATACTGGTCTGTGAAAAGACGAGAAATTACACATTAGTGCCAATGTGACTTAACAGTTAAAGTCAAAATGCAGCATGAATAAAGATAAAGCAATGTTTGTCTTCCACCAAAGTTTATGTTTAACATACGTCCAACAGATTGTTACTAAATGTGAAAAAGAAGAAAATAATAGCACAAGAGCAAAAGTTAAAGAGGAAATGTGGCCATTAGGGATAGTTCTCCCAAAAATGAAAATTCTGACATTAATTACTCAGCCTCATATCATGTCATATTCGTTTATCTTCAGAACACGTAATTTAAGATCTGTCTGACTGTGCATAGACAGCAAGGAAACTACCATGCTCAAAGCTCAGAAATGTAGTAAGGACATTGGTATAACAGTCCATGTGACATCAGTGGTTCAACCGTAATTTTATGAAGCTACAAGAACACTTTTTGTGCACAAAGAAAATATAGCCTAATGACTTTTTTCAACAATTTCTTCTTCCGTAAGTCATTGCCCTCCAATGCCCTCCAGGCCTTTGTTTATTGTCCTTTTCTGGGCTTTTTTGGGTGAACTAACCCTTTAAGAACCTTTCTGAAAAATATAAGCAAGCTCAATGCCACACATGAAGAAGTAGTTTCATTCAGTCTGCTTCATCAGTACCTTATATGAATTTAACAAGATGATCACAGCCTTGTCTGGCTGAGATATTTCTTGGTGGTGTTGACTTGAGGGTGGCAAAAGATGAACCAGCACTAGAATGGAAGACCCGCTGTCCCAACCTAAAGACAGGAAATAAACAAACAAACAAGTATCAGAAACAGGCTGATTTTTTAGGTTTAGCTCTATAACATGCAGAGCTGAAACCTCAAAAAGTATTTCAATTAAGTCATACGGCTGAACATTATAAACAACATGATTTTGCTATTCAAAGACCCAAATGAATATACTAGGCACCGTTGAGAGACCACAGCTACTTGCATAAGCAAACTTGCTCCTGGGGTCAACCAAGTATGGAAATAAGGAAATGATTCCCTTTCTACATTCTTCTAAACTTCATGAAGGGCTTGGTCTATACATAAACCATAAACCAACTGCCACCCATAACATCATAAACATCAATTTACAAGTACTGTATAAACAACCTACCATGTTAATATGTCAAATATGCAACCAAGAATTACACCATGCCACTTCTTCGGCCAACAGACAGACTTTTAGTGGCTGTGTATTTTTTTTGGACCTTTTTTTACCTCCAGAGCTGCTCTTTAGGATATCTTTGAAGATCTGGAGGGAGAAATTATGTAATATTGTGCAAGAAATTAGCAATTGTCAAGTGTAGAGTAAAAAGCTCAAAATATTTTATATAATGTTTCTCAACTTGACATGCCCTCAGTATGATCTTGAATCTTCAATGTAAACCATATCAATGGTCTGATTATCTGTTCATACTACTTTGATAGCATGCTATACAATTATTGAGAATTAATTCAAATAGACAGGTTAGCCTATCCAAATCGGAGAATTGGTGAATATTGCAACTTACCGTTGAGATTTTCTGTGGCTGGAATGATAATTTCTAAAACATCAAGCTCTGGTCATGTCAGCAACTTCCTCATCAACCTCTGTCCATTGACTCGTCAAACAGTTTAACATCCATTGGAGGATGATTTTTTTTTGGTAACTAAAGATATAATAAACAATGGCAAACTGACATGGGCCAGCAATGCCAAAGGAAGTAAGAGTTATTTTGATTCATCTACACAAAACAACATAATCATATACGTATTATGTTTCTATTTAAAAAAGAAAAACAAAATAATAATAAGAGGACAAAGTGTTAATGATATTAACAATGTTAAAGTTTCTTTATTACCACATTCAAAAAAAAAAATTTAAAAGGTTTTGGAAAATAATATATTACCTTAAACTTCATTCTGACCACGTTGTTGGTTTGCATCCTAAAGGAACCAAAATGACAGATTTAAATAAGATGATACTCACTCAGATGATAACATTCATTAGTGTAAACAACATGGGTTATCTTTGTTCACTAATGTGTTTTAATAACATTAACATCCCAGCATTTCAGTATTAAAAGTGTAAACTACAAATTCATGCAACCTACACCGTGTCTATGCCAGACAAAATAAATTCATGACTGTGATTCATACATATTCTGCTGTCTATACTGACTGTCCATTGTCTACGCGTTTTCACGAGAATAATGCTTTTACACATCAAAATTGGCTCCAATATTAACTGTTTGCTTTCAATACCAAAGTTATTGAACATTTATCATAATTCAAATCAATCTAAAATCAGTTTTACCCAGGAAAATAACAGTCTCACTCCATCTCGTCACATTTTAACACCTGGTCAAAACAGTTTTGTGACGCTTTCTGAAGCTCCAGGTACCCCTTTTCAGTCATTTTTCCTTCATTGTTTTCAGACACTTTTAATGCATAAATACATTTATCAAACACAATCCAGTCCCGTAGCATGACACAATCGATCACGAGCCAATAGTATTTCTCAACCAATGTTGACGTAAGGATTCTTGTAGCAGCATTTAGTGAAATCACGCACAGGAAGTACACAGAAGACGGAGACTTATATTCCTCTCACAAATCAGTCATTTTGCCTCAAAAGACTTTATATTAAATATGAATATATTTCAAATAAATGATGATGGTGGTTGTATCTGCCTGCTATATCTTCTGTTTGATTGACAGATGGTAGTTTGTTTATGTTATTAAATATGGTATTTTTTTTAATAGCTTTTCTTTTTTTTTTTTTACTGAGATAACTAATAGTTTACAAGTTTAAACTGATTTTTACATTTCATGGACATATTACCCTCAAAAAATAATGGACACTTTTAGATATATAAATAAATAAACATTGCTTTATGAGTCTCATTCTGGTATTTAATCAGTGAATTTGAATAAGACATTCAGGCTGTTACCAAACAATTAAAATCAACACAGAAGCTGCTGAAGTGTCTGAAGTCACAGATGTATTTACACACTGTTTAATGCAAGACATGAACGCATTTAACTGCAGCTACAAATACATAAATATTGGTTTAATATATTGAAGATAAACGTTAAATACTCTTATCTTACACTTAAAATCTTATTAAATTATTAAGTTAAAAAGTAAATCTTCGCATCGTTGTCATCAAAAAAGCAGTTTCTAATTTATTTGAATAAGTTTCAAATGCTTTGGGACATCCATGCAAATGATTATTTACAATTATCTGCTGTTTCCCACATCATCAATTACTTGTCATGTTGATTAAACTGTATTACATAATTTTGCAATAGTTTTACATCTCAAAAGCTAGTCATAATTTCCTCATAAAAGTCACTGAACGCAAAATGATTGAGTTGCCATAAACTACCAAACACATTTTCTACACATTTAATTTTTTGTAAATGTGCCATGAATCATGTCCTCAGTACCGTAACTTAAATATTTTGAAATGGTCTTCAACCAAAATCACACATACAGTAATGTATATTTACACCTTAATGAAAGATAAATTACAAAAGTTCAGCCTTTTGCATTTCAGTACAAGTAACGGTCATCCAAACCGCTGGCGTAGTTGTTTTAACTAAGAACGTGTTAAAACAATTGAGGAAAAACTATAAATTAGAAAGTGTTTTAGGGCTATTAACGCTGGTTTGGTTTAAATGTTTAACGACCAGTTAATAAATACGTAAGCTCTTTTATCGAGTATATGGGTGGCTCTTAAAAGAGCCTTTGGGGTGCAGGAGCCTGGGGCTGCTCTACTTGGAGCTGGTGTACTTG
>JAUMHI010000043.1:28097827-28114925 GCA_032359435.1 Enteromius unitaeniatus
GAGGCCCCGGGGACGACCTAGGACACGCTGGAGGGACTATGTCTCTCGGCTGGCCTGGGAACGCCTCGGTGTTCCCCGGAAGAGCTGGAGGAAGTGTCTGGGGAGACTATCCCTGCTTAGACTACTGCCCCTGTGACCCGGTCCCGGATAAGCGGAAGAAGATGGATGGATGGATGGACATTGTATGGGTCAAAATGTTTTATTTTTTATTTTTTGGCCAAAAATCCTTAGGAAAGATAATGCTCCATGAAGATATTTAGTCAATTTCTTACTGTAAACATATTAAAACTTAATTTTTGATCAGATCTTCATGTGAGAACTTTAAAGGTGATTTTCTCAGCATTTAGATTTTTCTGTACCCTCAGATTCCAGATATTCATACAGCTGTATCTCGGTCAAATATTACCCTATCCATCCAAATCATACATCAATGGAAAGCTTATTTATTTCAGCTTATTTTCAGCTTTCAGATCATGTATAAATCTTAATTTTGGAAAATTAACACTTATGACTGTTTTTGTTGTCCAGGGTCACATTTAAAAAAAAATTAAAAATCCTATTCTGTCTAAAGGAAAATAGAAATACAAATTTTTTTATCATTATATAAACAGGCTTTTTTAACTATTACTCATTTTAAAAAGTGCTCTTTGAGTATACGAAAGTTTGAAATATTGAGAATTTATTCAGAATGGAATGGAGAGAATTGCGTTGCATTGATTTTTTCTCGCAACCCTAAACATTAGTACTTCCACCATTCTGAGGGTTGTTACGTGAGTGTAGTTACAGAAACATTACAGCTGTACTACACTGTACTTACACACTTACATACACATCTAGTACTATTTAAGTACACAGGTATTAGGGACACTTAATTTAAAGTGTGTTGTATTGACACTGGTCTCGTCCTACTGTAAAGCGAGGACCCGCGCTAGCTCTATTGAAGGAGGTCTCACTGTTACAGATGGTCCCCAGCGTGTCGTACTCCTCCACACTCTCACAGATCACCCTCCAGCGGGAGAAGATGGAGTTAGGGCTGATGGAGCTGCTGTCGAAGGAGCTGCGAGCGCCCATCAGATCGTCTGAACAGATGTCACACTCGCGGCTGCCCACCGCAAAGTTCCAGTATGGCAGAGCGAAGCTCGGCTCTCCTAACATGACCTGAGAGAGATTCACATCCAGCTCATTCAGCCTGAGAAACATGCATCTGATAATAAAGCTGAACAAAGATAAAGAGTCCGATCTGCAGATGACGTGCTCAACCTCAGCCCATCTGAGATCAGGATGAGCTTGTTTCTTCATCAGATTTCGAGATATTGTTCACTTGTTCACCAATCAATGTGCAGTGAATGGGTGCCGTCAGAATGAGAGTCCAAACAGCTGATAAAAGATCACAAATTCACTTTTCTTTCAGTACAAATTCCATCTCCTGTCGTCTCTCACATCAGAATCCAGACGTATATTAGTTTAGAGTTGTTTTGTAAACACTGAGTGATATGAGCAGATTTCTCTCCTGATTCAGACCCGAACACCTTTTCACTGGAGGAAGAGTTATTGCACATATTATATAACACATATTTTAATTAAAACTGTCTCAATACTGAATTAGTTTGATCTTCTGTTTCCTCCAGATATTAACCGATGGACTGGAGTGCTGTGGGTTATTCTGATGTTTTTATCAGACTCTTATTCTGATGGCACCCGTTCACATCCATTACTGAGACACTGATGCAGAGACACATTTCTCCAGATCTGATGAACACACACTCCTCCTGATCTCGGATGAATGAAGAGGGAGGACATTCTTTTAGCAAATCTGCATTTTTGGGTGAACTATTTCTTAAGACACAGACAGTATTTGAGACGCCACACACTCGAACACACCGCAAAAGCTTTGGTTCTGGAGACAGACGAGTCTTTGTGTGAGATGTTAAACAAGGCTCATTACACACTTAATAACATTTTCTGCATCACAAAAGGGTGGAATTTGTGTCTTCCTTTCCATTACTCTGATCATAATCACATATAACGGTTATGAAGTGTGAAGATCATGAATCATCCTGCACAAATGGGATCCACGGCTGCTGTGTATCTCCAGTCATGGACCGATGACACACTCTCTCAAACAATCGACACTCAAAGCATTACAAGACTGGACTCTTTGAATCGTATTTGGAACAAATCAAAACATAAAGAGTTTAAAGACAGTGTTTAGAGAATGCACCTGCATGTCTCGCTCCAGCTGCAGGAGATGGTAGCGGTGCCAGGTGAGGAACCCGGGGCCCTCGTGACTGAAGTCCACCCCGCCGAAGCTGTCCTGCCCGGGCCCGAGGAACGTCTTGCTGACTGAGTAATAGTGCGTCCACACAAACAGGTTATAGATGCTGATGTTCTCGAAGTGTGTGGTGCTGTTGTCCAGGATCTCTGAGTAATGGCGGGTCGCGATCACGATGTCCGGATGAGGAGTGCGCTTGGCCTGATCCAGAGCGTTCACTAAGAAACGCTTCTCCTCCGGCCCGAGCTGCAGAACATTCCTCCTGACTGGCACACACACACACACACACACACACACACACACTCATGTGTTCTGGGGTCATAGGTGTAATGGTGTTTCTACTGTACAGACTGTATGTGGTATTGTCCTACACTGACCCTACACCTAAACCTTCCCCTTACAGCAGTGGTTCCCAAAGTGGGGATCGCGAGGGGATTTCCAAGAAATCAAATAATTTTTTTAAACTATTATAAATAACATATTTTATCTATAACTAACAAAATAAAAAAAGTTGTTAAGTTACATTTAAAAAACAGACATGCATTTTTTTTCAACACTTTTTCAATTTTCATCTCTTTATGCTTAGGATATTATTTTTGTTGAAATGAAATCAATTGGTTAATATCAACCAATGTGCACCGTTGTGCACAACATTTGTATATTTGAACCACTTCTTAGGATAGCGGGGGTCACGAGTCACTGGCACGGTTATTTTGGGGGTCGTGAGCTGAAAAGTTTGGGAACCCCTGCCTTACAGGAAACACTACACACTTTTACATTCTCATATAAACACTGTTTAGTATGTTTTTAAGTCTTTTGAATTACAGGAACACTGAAAATATCCTCATAAACACCTTCATATTGTAATATCTGTCACACCCATGTCATTATACACATTTGTGTGCACATAAACACAAACACACACAATAAAATACATTTTTAATTGATTAAATTATATGTTGTAGGTGTGTGTGTGTGTGTGTGTGTGTGTGTGAAATAAGCTGTATAATAAATAAATAATTATAACTAAATAACATTAACTGTAGATCCTGAATTAACTTATTCTACAGACCTTCTTGACTCTATATAAATGTATACATTTTTGTATAAATACGAAATTAAATACTCATTTTATTTACTTTTTATTGTAATTATTTTAAGTAACAAAGTGGATTTATTCTCTAAATAGCCTAAACTTGTTCTCCCTCGAGCTCTAGTCTAGTCACGGGTTCTCTAGGTTGGTTAATCTGATGAAATGCAGGTTGAAGCCAGAAATAAGAGTGAAAGAGAGTCCTGACCCACGGGCACGCGCCGCTCGCACGCGTCTCCGGTGAATCCGTGCGCGCACCCGCCGCAGTCGAAGCCGCGGAAGTTCCCGTTGCAGCGGCACGCGCGCGTGAAGAAGCGGAGCGGCCAGTGCTCGCGATCGTCGCGCCCGTCATACGGGTACTGCGGGCCGTGTGCACGCGCATCCGCGCGCACATCCACGCACTGCCCGCGCCCGGAGCGCGCGCCACACGGGTCACTGCCCAGAGCGGACGGGGACGGGCAGCACTGCGCGCTCCCGAGGCCCTCCGGCGTCACGCACGCCCGCGGGAACTGAGCACGAACGAACCCGAGCGCGTGCATGAGCAGCAGCAGCATTCCTCCGCGTGATCTCAGCATCACGAAAAAAATCTCAAAGCAACTAATAATCTCCAAGAAATCTCCAGATTGTCTCAAAAACAGCCAATACCCTCAAGTTCTGTCAGAAATAATTCAGAAATAAAACTTAATCAACAGCGTCCCAACAATCCCCATAATCTGCAGCAAACGAAGCCAGAAGCGAGCGGTCAGTCAGATGATTAGATGATCAGAGGAGCTGGCTCCGGTGGAGGGTCGCGGAATGAACCGCGCACGAGTTTAAATAGCGGCGGAGCGCGTGACCGCAGCTCTGACCCCATCACCGCGTGACCGCGTCACATTCACGCGCCCCTGCCTCAAAAGATCTTAACACCAACCTGCTTTAATGTTCTCCAGTCTTCAGAGAACAACTCAATAAATCAAGAACAAGAGAGGTTCCTAAAGACAGAAAACACACGTTTAGACATATATTTAGCTTATTCTGTAGTAGTACTCGTAAAGTATGCATAATGCCAATAAAAAACAAAACAAAATAACATTTAAATATATTTGTAAAAATGTGTATTGAATCTTTGACTGATTTTCCTGGTTTGAGATGTCAGGCTGTGCTGATGATGGAGCTGAAGAAGCCTCGAAGATGAATGTCAGATTCGTGTGTATTAACGATCATGTTCTGAAAGGGCTGAGCGCTGTCAAACACATCAGTGACGTCAGTCACCATCTTAAATATTAGCTTGATTTTCTTCTCCAAAATAATACACTATAAATGCGGCGTTTCCAAAAAAGAAGTTCCCTAAGAATGTGTTGTTGCTCACACAACCTGCCATTTTTTTTAATGATTAAAAAGAGTTAATTGTTGGATGGTAGGGAGTGTAATTTCATGAAATCTTGCTCATGATTCGTTCTTGGCATTTGAGGCCTGAAGTGTTTTACATTTAAATCATGTGACACACACACACACACACACACACACACATTTGTGTTTCCACAGGCTTCTGTTATTTTTGCAGTCTTAAACTGATGTCTTTCTGCATTTTCACGTTAAAGGGATCATTTAGAGCAGTGGTTCTCAACCCTGGTCCTCGAACCCCCTGCTCTGTGTATTTTGCATCTCTCTCTTTGTTAGCACACCTGATTCTGATAATCAGCTCATTAGAAGAGGGCTCCGTGCATGAGCTGTGTTCCCAATCGACATGGCCCCTACACAGAGTAAAGTTTACTTCCCTTCTGAACATTAATTCAAGGATTTGCACCGTAAATAAGTGAATACGGTTTAAATGATGTCTCGCACACACTGTGCTAGATCAGCGGTTCTCTATCCTCGTTTTCTTCTCGTGCCCCCCGCTCTGCGCATTTCGTATGTTTCTCTTGTCATTTGTTCTGTTATACAAACATATGCGCACTGCGAAGGGGACATCACCGAATATTCTGCTGTGATTCCAGTTCGAAGTGAATTTATACGTTCCATTCAAAGTGCATTTAAGTGTGTGTATTCCATATTTGTTTTACAAACTCATCATTAAGACCCTAAAGAATCATATTAGCTTGTGGAAAACTGGCTTTGTATGACCTCTTTAAACGTAAGCCATTAGACATTAAAGGTCCGCTTCATGATGAATCAGTATCTTTAGTCCATTCCATACTTGTTTTCAAACTAAAAAAACGGAAATCATCCTTAATAAAACTAATAAAATCATAATTAAGGCATGGCTGGTTTAGTTGTACAGAAATATGGAACATGAGAGGGGTCTATAAGTAATTTGGTGCAGAAATATCAGGTCAGTATGAACTCTCATGGAACACACAGTATGTACAGCCGTACACACACACACACACACACACATATATATATATTAAATGGTAGTGCATCCTGCAGTTTGCCACACAGATTTTAATAGGTGGTTATAATAAATCAGGTGGTGTTCTAAAGATGTAGGCTAGTGTTTGTGTCTGTGCTTAATGCACATCTGGTGAAAAGCATTTTGGGGGCCCCTTATCTTTTGGGGGCCCAAGGTGGTTCCCTACCTTTGCCTAATGGGTGAGTCCGCCCCTGCTCACACACAGGGTATCATGTGATGGTTAAATCTCAGTTAATTCTGCCTTCAGCCAAATATCACCACACACAGACACGCACACAGAGAGAGAGAAAGAGAGAGAGAGAAACACACACACACACAAACACACACACATCATGTGAGTAGATGTGACTGCTCAGTTAATCTAGTTCTTAGTTTAACTCTAAGCTCTGTGAACTCTACAGAAACTCAATGCTTTGTCAGTGTTTTTGTTTTGTTTTGTTTTGTATTTGTATTATATATATGTATTATTGCTTAGACACAAAAAAGTTATACTTGAGGTCCACTTAGTGGAACCAAAACTGAACATGCTTTAAACAGCTCTTAAAGAAGCAATTGTGAGACGTTTTGTATGTGTTTTCTTTGTGCAGAGTTTTGAAAAATAGATAAGCTTGTGTTATTTTATGTTTTATTCTTTAATATATATGAAAACAAGCAGTAAATGAGAATAATGCAAGTCTTTTTTAAAGAATACAATAAAAATAGATTGACAGAGTTAGAGCAGTGGTTCCCAACCAGGGGTCTGTTCCATAAAACAAGTTTACCAAATAAGCCAGGCTTTTGGCAGATAGTCTGACTTATTTTAAACCAAATTAACTGGCAATAAGTCAGACTAACTGAAATAAATCTGGCTCATTTGGTAAACTTGTTTTATGGAACAGGCCCCTGGTTCCCATGTCTTCTTAATCAGACACACATGATTCAGATCATCAGCTAATTAGACTTCAAGAGCTGAAATAGATGAGTCAGATAAAGGAGAGATGAAAAATGTGCAGTGTTGGGGGCCTCCAGGAACATGGTTAGGAACTGTGTCAAAGACAGATGGAAGAGATGTGTTTTAGGGTTAGCGTTAGGTAATGAATTTAGGTAAAGATTGAAGATTCTTTATTTGTCACATGCATAGTTATACAGTTATAGCACGCAGTGAAATGTATCCTGAACCATTCCTACTTAGTGCAAATAACAAGGGAAACAAAATGAATAGACTATAAATAAAGATAGAACAACAAACAATAGAAACAATTAAAAAATATTTCTTAAAAAAGTGCAAAATAGTACAATGTAAACAAAATAATAATAATAGTAATAATACCAATAAGCTTAGATTTACAAGAGTGTATATGCAGCCGGATAAAATGTTGTGCAAGTAATGCTTATAGTCCAGACTAAAGTGCAGTGTGCATTGTCAGCTCAGCAGTGTATGAGTGAACTGATACCAGTCCTATGAACGGGAGAGTGGCACATCCTGGTTGAGGAGTCGAATCGCCTGTGGATAAAAACTCTCCATTTTGGCCATAATGACCCGGAACCTTCTGCCTGAATGCAGAAGTTTGAACAGTCTGTTATTGGGGTGCGACAAGTCCTTAATAATCCGAGCTGCCCTGGTTCTACATCTCCTGGTGTAGATGTCCTGCATGGAGGGGAGAGCTGACCTGCAGCAGCGTTCAGCTGCCCGGATCACTCTCTGGAGGGCTTTCCTGTCCTGTACAAAGCTATTCCCAAACCAGGATGAGATGTTCTGTGTAAGGATGCTCTCAACAGCGCCCGAGTAGAAAGCCTTAAGGACAGCAGGGGAAACCCCAAACTTCCTCAACTGTCTCAGGTGGTACAGACGCTGCTTCGCCCTTTTCGTCTGAGCACGGATATGCTCAGTCCATCTCAGGTCCTCTGAGATGTGGAGACCCAAGTATTTCAAGCTTCTCATCCTCTCCACTGGCGCTCCATTGATGGTGAGGGGTTTGTGGTCTTGTTGTCTCTTTCTGAAGTCCACCACCAGCTCCTTCGTCTTGCTGACATTCAGCTGGAGGCAGTGATCCTGACACCATAGTGCCAGGTTCTCCACTTCATCCATGTAGGCAGACTCATCGTTGTTGAAGATGAAGCCCAGCACCACCATGTCGTCAGCAAACTTAACTATGGTGTTGGAGTCGTGCATGGCCACACAGTCTGAAGTGTAAAGAGAGTACAACTGTGGAGAAAGAACACATCCCTGTGGAGCACCTGTGTTGATGGTGATGCTGCTGGAGATGCACCTGCCCACCCTCACCACTTGAGATCTGTCCGTGAGGAAGTTCAACACCCAGGCACACAAGCGTTTGTTGAGTCCTAGATCTCTCAGCTTTATGAACAGTCTGTGAGGCACTATAGTGTTGAAAGCTGAGCTGTAGTCGATGAACAGCAATCGCACATAGTTACCCTGCTTCATGTCCATGTGGCTAAGAGTGGTGTGCAGGACGTGGGAGATGGCACGGTTCTGTTGGGGCGGTAGGCAAACTGAAGCGGATCAATGGAGCTGGGGATGGAGGAGGAGATCATGTTTTTTAGCAGACCCTCAACGACCTTCATGACCACTGATGTCAGTTCAAATGATGGCCTTTCTCAATAGGGTTGACAGGAGGATCTGGTGGATAACCATGTCAAAAACAGTGAACAAAATCAGCAAGATCAATATAGATGATGTGGACTTAGGGCTTTAACAAATGAGAGCAAGGCAGCTTCAGTCAAATTTCCACTTCTGAAACCAGACTGGTTGTTGTCACTTTTTTTTTTGTAAGTACTTTTTTGATTGCGAATCAGTGCAGTGTCTGGTGAGTGTAATTCTACCACTGAGTTAACTCTGATGTGAATGTGTCGCGTTGTGCAGCATATTGAGACAGAGATGACCTCAACCCTAACCCTAACCCTAACGATCACAAATCGTCCTATCACCCACCCCTACCTTTAAAAACAAACAAAATACTTCCACACGTGGCTCTTTCCTCCTTTTTTTTTAATGAGCAGATTCAGAGGTCGCCATCTGTCTGTGCTTTTATGAAGAAGACGCAACTGCGCAGTGCGCACCTTTCAGAAAACCTGGTACCGTAACATTTCAAATTTTTTAGTACCGTCTCGGTACCGAAGTACCGGGTCTTTTGGCAACACTACCTGGATGTGTTTGTGTGTCTTCACGATTCATTATACATCGTCATCCTGGTTCATGGATTTCACTCGTGTCTTTGTTTCTAGTGTATTTTGTCAATTGGATTTATTCACTTCCGATCTTTGCCTTTTCCTGGACATTCTCTCTGCCTCATCCCTTGGAGTCTGATTGCCGGTATTTGACCATTGCTTTGTTTACGTTTCTGCTATTGTCTATGCCTACACTGATTCTGTTTGCCGGTGCACGACCCTGTTTCACTTGACTGAGTTTAATAAATCAGATTTGCATTTGAACCCCTACTCTACTCAGTCGTTACAGAATGAATCGTCGCAATCTTTTTTACGAGGGTTCGCACAGAGACTTCTCTTCACCTCGCAGGCAGGATGATAAACAGGCACCGGAGGCATATCTGCGATCATTGTTTCAGAATGGACGCCAGATCCACGAATACGTGAGTGACTTATTTCTGTGTCTCATCTTGTGCGTGTCAATGAAGAGCTAATCAAAAGACACTTTCTCTTGGGTTTGGATCTTAAATTACTCCGTGATCTGCCCGATGAAGACCCAGACCTCTCTTTGGAACAGCTAATAGACTTTGTGTTGTTGTACTGTGGTTCCCGTTTGCGGAGAGGGACATTCACGCGCACGATCGCGAACACTGCACGGTTGCCAGCACCAGCAAAATCCCTCACGGTTTCCAAACCGCAACAAACGGGTTACAGTCCCGTTTCACGGCAAAAGGGGCCATGTTCAGCCCAGTTGGTCTTGGTTTTCCAGCCTAAAATGCTGTTTAATGCTCAATCTGTCCCGTTTATACAGCCAGGAGTGCTGTATGATGCTCAGTCGGTTCAGGTTTTACAGCTGAAAGAGCTGTCACCCGTCCTAGCGATCCCTAATTTGGTTGCACAGCCTAAACAGCTGTTTGAGATCCAGTCCCTGGGTTTTGAAGGTTCCTAGCATGCAAACAACGGGTCCTGACACTCTTTTACGATTCGGGGAGCCGTGTTCAGATAAGATGTCGGTCTGCGATTTGGATTTCATGTAGCCGGATCCGCCAGACCCTGTCTGTGGGTCTGACTGGGTCTGGCAGATCCTGGCCACGCTGAATCCGGATCCATGGTGGTCTAAACCGCCTGAGCCCGTGTTTGACTCAGAGACTCCGCCGGGTCCGCCAGTGGCTGCACCACCTCCGGAGATGTCGGCATCAGCCGTAGAGTCTCCAGAGACCCCATTGGTGGCAGCTCAACCCATGGAGGCCTCTGAGTCGCTGTCCGATCGGTTTAAGAGGGCCTTATCACAGTCAGTTCCGGCGCAATCATTGTCGGTTTGGTCTCGGTGGGCGCAATTTCTGTCTGCTCAACCTAGAAGGGCGCGTTCACCGTCTGTTTGGTTCCCGAGGGCACAATACCTGTCTGGTCAACCCAGAAGAGTGCTAAAACCGCCTGTTCAGTCTCTGAGGGTAAGAGTCCACTTTGTAGGTACGAGATTGGACGTTTGACTGTGGTGTGCTGTTGACATGTTGATGATGATGGTGATGGGTGTCAGGTAGCGGCGATCAGAACTCCAGGGAAGGTGAACGCTGTGATTGGGTGGGGGCAGAGCCTGGTGTGTCTGTGACATTAATCAGATATAAAAGTAACTTTCCCCAACACTGGGGTATGACATAACACATGTATGAATCCAGGTCCATGTGAAGTCTCTTCTGGAAACTCTAAGTGTTTTTGGGTAAAGGCATGATGTGGAAGATGGACTTTTTAAAACAATCCCATTATTTATTTTTTTTTCTATGTAATTAAGTTACATAGTCTTGCTTTAACTTACAGAATTCCTGAAAATGTAATTTGATCTGGAGCTCTTCTGAGGTGATGGTGGTGTAAACATGTTTAACATCTCATGAGAAAGTCTTCAGTTTATCACTCTCGTGATGTTTTGAGTGAACTAAAACCTCCTCTGTAGTTTCATGAGCTTGTGTGTTAATATAATGGTTGATGATTAGTATAGTAAACACACAGGGTCTGCTGAGACTTGTCCTGCTTGAGGCTGTTTGAAAGAAGCAGGAGCAGAGAGACACTTCATATCCAGAGTATATGACTGGAGTAATTAAACACAGTCCTCCCAGAAACTCGTTTGGGATCATAAAAACAAACTGCACTGTGTGTGTATCCACAAGGATAGCAAATCCTAAAACCTTTGACATTGTAGGGCTGGCCTGTGATCCTCAGAAGGGGGAAAAATACTAAAAAAAGTAAATGATGTTTATCTGAAAGTGTAAGAATTCAGACAGGCTTTCTAGGAAGATGTAGGTATAAAAGTAATAGAAGTCTATGGAAATTCTGCACTACTGACAGAAAGTCATTAATGATCATGAACTGTTCGGGTGTGTGTCTTCCATTCTTGAGGAGCTCTTTGAGATCCTCAGGAGAAACAGACACTGATAGACATGAGTCGATCAATAGATCATTCTGAGGAGAAACGTCTCAGCTGGACAAAAGATGAAGTCTCAGATTAATCTTAATTCTGTGCAGAGATATTGAATATGATTTGTGATTCTTTTTGGTTTCGGTCAAACAGACTTCAGCTGAGCTCTGACTGTGAGACTCCCAGAATTCACAGCATCTGCTTGTTCAGTTGTGGCTTTATTTATGCAGATTAAACACATCCAGATGTGAGTCTGACCGACAGAGATGGCTTAACTCTAATTCACTTTCATGAACTGACATGGATCTAAATAATATTTTTACTGATGGTTGCGTTTCATAACTGATTATTTTTTTACAGTGTTAACACTATTATTTTCCTCTTTATTAATGAGAAGATGCGTTGAAATAATCTCTGTACTGTACAACACTATGTATTAAAACAGATTAAACATGACCAGCATTGATTGAACGCTCTTTCCTCTTGATGACATCTGCCTTATAAACACTTGCCTGTGAAGCTGCAGTTAGTGGCTCCTCCAGCAGATGTCAGGCTAATATAGCATCAGTCTGATTTCAGAGGAACCTGTCTATCAACCCTGACCTCAACAGCACTCCAGAAACACCGTGTGTGTGTGTGTGAGTGTTTGTTTATGTGGTTTATGAGGACACAAATGTGTGTAATGACATAGGTATTATAATGAGAATTGTAATAGAGAATCTAAAAGTGTCTGTAGTTTCCTGTAAGGGTTAGGTTTAGGTGTACATACAGTCTATACAGTAGAAACACTGTTACACCTAAGGAGAGTTTTTTTTTTTGTGCTATATTGGTCCATTTTATGCAGAAATGGGTGTGAGTACCTCTCTCTATATGTATATCTACATATATATAACTTGAAACTAGAACACGAATTCGAGAAAAAAAACAAGAGAACCCTTTTGACTGCATTTCTTTCTATTTGTACAAAATAATCAATTTTAATGTAATATAATAATCTTTTAATGACACGTCCATCTGAAGACGTGATCAAGTATGTTATTATGTATTTGTGTATGTCTCAGAGGAAGTCTCTCTCCGTCTCCAGGTTTCTCTGATAAATGGCTTGTCTCTGGCTAAGCTCAGGCAGTGATGGATGGCCGAGCCTGTCTCTTTCTCCGCTCCAGAGTATTGGCTTTCTGTCCACTTAGCGTTTCTGCAGCAGCTTCAATCGCAGCTTCTCCAGTCACGCAGCACTTGAGCAGATTTACATAGCAGTAATTTACCCCGAGAGCACGGTAAACAGCTCAGATTTACTGCTGCTCACCGGATTACACTTGAACACTCATTAGATTCCCTCCAGGACCAGCAGACCCAGACCTTATTTATAAACTGAGCGGAAGAGTGGAGGAACAAACCAAGCCAACAGAAAGACAAGCACAAACAGAACAGATTTCATCAGCCGTGGATGTAAAGTGTCGCTCGGTGCTGATGTTACATTCAGGGCTGGACTGAGGCCCTTCCAAAAACACACTTTACAAAAACATAATTTATCTGTTTTATTTCAGCAGAGTGTGTGACACACGTTTTATCATCAGCACAGTCGTCGAACGCCACCGGGTGGTTGTTTCTGCTGATATCCTGACCAACTCTTGGAGAGAAACAGCACAAGCTATGAAGGAAGATCACATTTCTAGTGCGCCAGAGCTCCTGCTTTCTGTGAAACATAATGCTATGCATTAGCTGTGTGTGTCTGTTTGTGGCAAAACTACTTATACACACACACACATAAAACATGAGAGCAATTGATTTGTGTGTATGGGTGAGTTTTTGCAGTTGATACCAGTGTCACGGCTGTTATGACCAAAACCGCCCTATAATTCATTTAAGCTCGTTACATCAGCATTTTTATTTGTGTTTGTGAACCACGGTGATGTCATCAGGTCTGCGATGAGAAGCGGAGCGTCTCTGTCTGTCTGTGATTGGGATGTGGGTTGAGTTTCTGGTGTAATCTCTGGGATTTCTTTAGGCGGGTGTCTAGAGACTCGTCTGATCCTGTGAGAATCACTCGCTCTTCTTTGAACATCTCAAACAGAGACGGACTGCAGATGAGCATCAGATGACATGGCCCACATGCCACCGCACACACACACACACACTCAAGTGTGTCATACATCATGGTTAACACACAGCTTTAATGATGTACAGCAATGAAATCTGTTCCATGTGTTTTAAATCTCGCCCGTGTGCTCAGAATGTGTCTGAAATTTCTCTCCTGTGCTGTCGCTCTTTGTAATTTCTTTCTTTCTTTTCTGTCTTTTGCTAATCCACAGTCTAAAGGAAAAAAGCCAACTCTCCTTTCTTCTCCAGACGGAAGATAAGAGGCTTTGGGAGTCTGACTGTTGCCTGACTCACTAATGCTCATATTTCTCAGGATTGAGCCCACAAACCTTCAGCGTTATAGACAAAGTATCGCTGACATTCGCGGCAGGAACGAGTCTGACAGCAAGAGCCACTTCACCCGTTAAGAAGCTTACAAAGGAAAACAAGAGTTTAATTAGAAACGAACAAGCAAAAGTTCATTAAAAATCCCTCTGAAGCTCCACACAGATCTGTTCTCTTCACATGAGCACCTGAGGCTACGTCTACATTTGAAAACAAAGTTTCATTTTAAAATGCCCTCCGTCTACACTCGTGTTTTCAAGCATTTTCCAGAAGTGTCTCATCCACATTGAAGTTCTCCTTCCTGCGCATGTGTAAGACCTCACAACAGCTCACTGAGGCGATGCTAACGGAACAGTTTTCACACAGTTCTTCAGTTAGGATTAGAGCTGTAATCAGGCCTTAAAAGTTAGGCCCGACAGGGCCTGAGTCCGACAGATTTTGGCTGAGCCCGACAAGTACATTTTGATTGACAGCCTTTTAAAAGGCCAAACCTGTTTACAGCCCGACATTATTCAAATGCGCGCAAGCACACAGCTCTTTTGCCTTTTGTCAAGAATTAGTCATTTATACATGTTTTAACAATTTATTTATGACTAACGTATAAGCTACACAGGCAACTTGGAAGTTGGTACAAAAAAAAGCCCTCTGTAACGTCATAACTCTAAATAAGTCCAGGCATACACGTACCCTATAAATGGGCCAACAATAGTCCCATAAAAATAAGTATTTCTTGACAAATTAAATTCAGATAAATTCAGAATTAAGATGTGTATTTGGCAATAACGAAATTAATATAAAGGCTCTGCAGGATTTGCCCGAGCCTGTGTAAAGTTATATTAATTAAGACCGAACCCGTCGGGTCCTGTTGGGATGTCGTCGGGTCCCGTCAGGTTCGGGCAAAGATCTTCAGCTCTAGTCAGAATCATTCTATTTACAGCAAATATCTCCTCATTCTCTGACACATCTATGTTGCACTCATGTTTGAACTAAACACATCTGGCCTCATGTTTTGCCACAGGACAGCAATTGTGAGTAAATGAACACATCTGTAGCAACAGTGTGAAAGTGAATAGCACATAACAGGCACGATATTAGTGAAAACACAGACGTCTTCAAATTGAATGATTAAACATGCATCATTGTTTTTAAAAGCCAGTCTTCACAGTCCACACTACAACATGAAAACAGTATTGTCAGATTTAGTCACTTTGGAGAGTGTTTCAAAAAGCAAAATTTTCCTTCAAAAAATGCCATCTCAGTGTGCATGCTGAGAGAGAGAGAGAGAGAGATCTCTTTTTTTTAACAGAAAAATTAATTAAGTGAAGTTTACTCTTTTTTTCTCTCTCTCTCTTTCTCCACCATTCCAGAAATATTGTACAAAAAGTACCACAAAGATGGAAAAATAAATATAAATCAGTACATATCATTAGTATTTCCATGTAAAAAAACAATAAAAACATAACACTAAAAATCTACTCTTAGAAATCATAGATAGATGTCCAGACTTCACAAAGGCAGTTATTTATGCACCAAATGTGCAAACACAAAAACCTCTATATCCATTATTTTATAAAAAACAGTGGGGTAATTTAATAAACCCCTTGAAAATGTGTGCAACATCGCTCCAGCAATCTTTTGCTATAAAATTGCTATATTTGCTTGCCCAAAGACAACATTTACTAAAACATGAGTCTCTTTCCTTGAACGTTTGTATTTTTGACCAAAGAAAAAAAAAAACACTTCAGTGAAGACCTCTCCTAATTTCTGACAGTATTCTTCTAAAAGGCAAAAACGTGGACTTTCACACTCTTCAGACTCTTCACAAAAACTGCAACCCACCCCTATCTGAGTGTCAAAGTGTGCTCTGCATCTGTTCGTAACTATTATACCATGCACGATCTGCCACTGCAGGTCTCCGGATCTCTACTCAATGGCAGCCCAGGTGAAAAGAAATATATTTAAATTGTGCTTTTTTAGACATACTTAATATATTTAAATTATACTATACTAAGTGCATATTAAATGTATTATTTTGGAAAACTTTAAGTATATTAAGTGTATTTTAAGATATATTTAAGTTCAACTTTTATATATTTGCAATATATTAAATGCATTGAAATTGTGAATGAATGAATGATGCATTTATATAGCGCTTTACTGTGTATTGTCATACACCCAAAGCACTTTACAATGTACAGTTGTGTTAAAATGGATATTTAGTACAACTTAAGTGTATTTTGTACAACACATTTAAAATGTATCAAGATATAGATGTTGTGGTTGCTGAAATTTTGGGTCCAAGCGATAAAGACAGACCTGGTCTGAAGGCACAGGCGGAGGGTCGATGGAGCTGAACATCACTGGTGAAGCCAGAGTACCTGAGGATTAGGGAAGTGATGACTGACCAAGAAGGAGCCGGTGGGACAAGGTCACTTCTTTGAGTAGGACTGGATCTATGAAAAGAAAAAATAATTTATATAAAATTAGACAAAAATATTTTGTGTCCATTATTGAATATTATAATTTGCGTTGATATTTACTAGAATTTTGTTGAAATCTCAGTTTACCTTTTGACAATCTCCTTGTTATGAGTTCATGCTATAGGTCTATGATAGACTGGCCTTTTGTGTGTGTGTGTGTGTGTGAGTGTGGGTGGAACCTCGGCAGTCGTGACCTCGTCCTGGTCCCTCTCTCCTTCCGGAGCATCAGCAGGTTTGAGCAAAGAAACATAAGTGAGTGTGTCCGGGATCTAATTGGCTGCATGTTGCTATTGGTCCGTTTCCTCACCTGACCCAGTTATAGGCAACACCCTGAACACACTAGAGGCGCCATCTTGTGCCTTTACTCGTCATGTAGACTTTCTGCCATGTTTTTCCTTGTTACTTTGTTTCAACTAGTACCTTTTCTATATTGCGTTGCAGAATTCGCTTTTGCTATTATCATTGTCAAATACTGTAAATTATTGTAAATATCTATTGTACATTACTTATTCACTTAACTTAAAGGTGTGATGTACTCTCTGAGTTAGTTGGATCCATTAGCAAGGCTTTTTTCCACAACGTAAACATTACGTTATATTCCACAGCAAACAGAGATATAAGAGACAGTCCAGCAGATTTGTCAGAAAACAGGCTTATAAGGCAGGCAGCAGTAATCACAAATGGGGTTCTATGCATATTTGCACACCAGTACAGTATGTTTCAATTTGTACAACATATATTTCTATATTTTATGCACACCATATCTCTATGTTCAGTACATTTCTATTTTTATATTGCACACCATATTTCAATTTTATTCTCATATTTCTATTTTTATTCTTAGTTCCATTTTTCACATTTCTACTTCTATTTTACTTCTATTTTTAGT
>JAUMHI010000043.1:28135582-28150538 GCA_032359435.1 Enteromius unitaeniatus
AATGGAGTCATTTTTACAGTAAGTAATTTGTACTTTTACTCAAGTATGTTTTTCGGGTACTCTTTACACCTCTGGAACTCACCAGAGAGACCAATTGCCTTTGAGCTTTATACAAAAGGCCAATGAATATTGGTGTGCACTTGATTGCACCTCGTCACTGTGTGAGTATAAGAGGGCTTGAGCAGAGTGCACATGCAGATTTTTTTTCAGGGGGCAATGCAGGAACTCCGCGCTGTGACTGACCTGGCTCACCCCCGCCGAGGCACCCGATGCCCAACCAGCGGCCCGTCGTTGAGCTGGCCGAGGACGAGGGGCACCACCTGCTGTTCAGGGACCGACCTATAACACCTGGAGGCGCGGGAAGCGCTCCTGACACAGGCAGCCCAGAGGTGATGAGGACTACTTTTCGGGTGACGACGACGCTGAGCTTCTGTACACACAGAGAGAGAGAGTCCTAACAAAATCTCATCACCTCCAGGCCCAGTGCCCAGAGGTTCCCATTGTTCCCACTGTCCTACTGACGAAGGACACAATTGAGCCTGTCTCTCCAGCCGAGTTGAGGTCAGGGTTTTACAGCCTTCACATGCTCATCACTGTGCCTCGCCAGTGAGCGTGCAGGCCACACTGAACTGCCTAGATACGTGTAGACACATGATAGCGGTCCCTCTCAAAATGAAATAGAGGCTCCTGGGGCATATGACAGCCGCAGTCGCACTCACGCAACTGCGCTGATTAATATGAGACCGCTCAGCGCTGGTTACACGATCGGGTCCCGAGATGGGCAGCACCGTGGCACACTCCAGACTGGCGTTTTCCCGCAGTGTTGCCACCTATTCAGCCCGTGGCCAGGCATGCGGATGCCTCTTCCATGGACCGGGCTGCTGTTTCTAACAGGCAAGCAGCCAGGCGTCCAGCTACTTTGGCATATAACAAATTGCCTCGAGATGATAGCCGTGCAAGCACGGGCTGGTCCGGCCGGACAACACAGTGGTCATTGCGTACTAAAAAAAAACAAAAAACAAATAACTATGCTCCCTGTCACAACTAGTCTGCCATCTGCTCCAGTGTAGTCACAGTGGCGAAATCGCTGTGCGTTGTTCATGTTCCAGGGTTCTCAACCGCGACGATCAGCTCTGGAGAATGCCGGCTCCACCCCCAGGTAGTCCAGCTGATATGGAGCCACTCTGGCAAGGCCAAGATAGACCTCTTTGTCTGGTCGAAGGTGGTCGAAGCCATCTCCCGTTAGACCAGGGAAAGCCTTGCCTTTTGGACTGAGAGCACGCTCAAGAGTGTTGCTTTGTGATGGGCTCACGGCGCCTCCTAGCAGATATCTTAGAGCTGCTGGCCGGGTGACACCCACACCTTCGCCAGGTTTTACGACCTCTGTGTAGAGGCCGTGTCTTCTCGCGTCCTCACCGAGGACTACAAGTGAGCGGCTTGCTGCGCCACTCCTACGGGATCCGATATTTTTCTCAGTGTTCCCTTAACTGTGTGTAACCTGGGTCCTCCCTGTCCCACAGTTGGACCTAGATGGAGTAGCTCCAGCTACGCGGTCTCAGAGTTGTGGTCTGTTCCATGGGTGTTTCCATTTGTAACGTCGAAGAGATTTGACTGAAAGGGTAATGTCTAGGTTACGAACTTAACCCACGTTCCCTGAAAGAGGGAACAGAGACGTAACACTTTCTCCTGCCATGACGGCTCATCTCTTCATCGAAAACCTGCATGTGCACTCTGCTTGTGCCCTCTTATACTCACACAGCGACGAGGTGCACCTGAGCGCAATCAAATGCACAACAATATTCATTGGCCTTTTGTATAAAGCTCAAAGGCAATTGGCCTCTCAGGCGAAATGCCATATGTAACGTCTCCGTTCCTCCTTCAGGGAACGTGGGTTACGTTCGTAACCTAGATGTTTTCTCATCTTCATTTTTAACCCTGAAACTATCATCTTAGATGTTTAGATCTGAACCTCCACCATCGTACTGAATATTTAACCCCTAAATCACCATCATCTTCAATCTCTAAAGATCAGCACCAGTCACATGTCATGGAATTGCATAATTGAATTACACAATTATCTGTTACAGTTACTGAGAAAAAACAAACAAGAAAAAAAAGAACTTAAAACGTTGAAAAAATTTGTGAGAGATTTAGAAAAGTAATCAAAGGGAATCAGTTGCTTTAGTAAACTAATTAAAATAGTTCCACTATTTATTACCTTTTAAATATAGTTATCTTGAAGTTGTATATTACAGTATCTGGTTGTTTGGTTATTGTATGTGTAGATTTCATTTCCAAAGTAACCTTCCAAACACTGGTTATGAAGCATCTCAGTCAATTTGACTGACGTGTAGGACTAAATCTTAAGTGTCAGTCTTAAAGATGATTCACAACACTTTGCTGTGCCACAGACAGGATTTTGGATGACAGCCAATCACTGAAAAGATTTCCTTAAGAATATTCTCAGAGAAATCCGCATTGAATGGTGAAAATCATAACAGGAGTTTACATTCAACGTTTGACTATAAAGAATTTTTAAGAGAATAAATATGATATAAAATTACAGATTTTATCTGAGCTGCCTATATATAGCATTATATAGCATATATAGCTGCCTATATATAGATTTAATCAGCCCCCATGGATTCCAAAAGAAAACCGAACTGGCATTGCTTCTTGCTGAATTAGTGGAACAGCAGAAACATGTTATAAAAGGCAAGCTCAGGGCCATGATAAATGCCATCACAAGCCCCTGCTGGCAACTCCTAACCCCTTGAGAGACCTCTCGAGCTGTCTTAAATAACCGGCAGAGTAAGAGCGATTCTCAGCTTTAAGAAATTTGATAACTGGCTTTTATACTGAAGTTTGAAAGTAGGGGCAAATTTCATGTACTCTAAGCACTTAAGTCTAAAATGGCACTTTGGGAAGCTTAATCAATATGGGCCCTGATCTTTAACGCTGAAATCACCATCATCTTACAACTCTATACCACAACCGTCATGGATCTTTAACCCCTAAAACATCTTATTTGATCTTTAACCTCAAAACCTCCATCATCCTTGATCTTTGACCCTGAAATCACCATTGAATTTGATGCATAACTCTAAACCACCATTATGATCGCTCTTTAACCCTTAAATCACCATCGTCTTTGGATATTAACCTGTGAACCTCCTGCATAATAATCCTTGATCTTTGATCTTTAACCAGTAAATCTCCGCTGAATTTAATACATAATTCTAAACCACAAACCAACAATGATTGGCAACCACTGCACTACTATCAACCTTGAGCTTTAACCCCTAAACCACCATCATCCTTGATGTTTAACACTAAACCACCAGCAGCCCTGATCATTAACCTTTAAATAATAAGAACATATCCACAAAATCATGATCAACTCAGCACTGCAGAATGCAAACAAACAAATATACAAATTCAAGACACGAGCCGTAGCCCTGAGACTGCAGTCATATGAACCCAAACCCTGAGATTCATTTGCTATTTTTGAGTGTTTCCTTCAGAAGCTTGAAGTATTTCAGATGTTCAAAAGCCGATAGAGCCCCCAGATCGAGTGTGTGTGTGTGAGCGGGTGTGTGTTAAAGCCTGCGGAAAGACCATTGGCTCAAAGGAGATAATGACTAGAGCTGCCGTCTCTACAGATCACCAGCAAGAAAAAGTGTGTGTGTGTGTGTGTGTGTGTGTGAGTGAGAGAGAGAGAGACTTTGATACTCACTCAGGTTGAAAATTGATGAAACACACACACACACACACACACACACACACATGTAACATGCTGTTGCACACACTCTGTGCAGCAGATAATTGCTGACAGAACTACATTAACACATTTATAAGGTGTCAAGTTGTTTTTGTCCTGGACTGATGAGGTGAGACATCCACTTGAACTGATACTAATACACTTCCCCACACACACACATAAATCATTTGTGTGTTCTCGTGTTGTACTGAGTTTGTGCTTTAATCTGTCTACATTCTATATCCCATTATTATATTGCGTTGCTGCTGATTTCGGTGGGAATTAGACACAAGTAAGATAGCGTGTACTAGTTAAACTTTATTTCACCATAAACAAACATCCAACACTTAGTATTAAACTTCGGTTTGTAGCTCATTCTGCAACAAAAAATTATCATCATCAATTATTATCAAATAATTTTATTCAAGAATAATGTTTACATGACATGGGCAAAAACTCACACAAAATGTTCTATTTCAATGCGATTCAAAGATGCCATTCTCATGGCAAACCACAAAACAACCATCAGCCTCAATCCATAACCCTTAATGCCAATTAACCTCGATTCTTTTTACCAGTAAACTATGATCTGTTGTTAGAGTTAACCACTAAACACCCTTAAGCCCCACACTTAAACCCTGAAACCACCATCAGATGTGATATTTATCCAGTAAAATATGGTTTGCCCTCATATTTAAACACTAACCAACTATCACCAATGAACCACAGTCACTGTTGATCACAGTAACCTTGATCGTTAACCCTTGAATCGCAATAATATTAGTTTGTTTTTGTTTTTTTAGACCAATGAAATAGCTAGCACGGAACAAGTGTGCAGCTGGCAGGTTTACCCAGAAAACAATTGAAAAGTAACAGATCCTGAGTCTGCAGCATATGCACACTTGGGTCAGAACGAGAGAACCGCACACCTGTATGACACCATAGTCATGAGTGAATCTTAATAAAGACAGATTTCAGCACAGATAAATATGATTATGAGCTTCATTAATGCTGTCATTTTTGCAGCAGTTGCTTGTAGCAGCTTTGAGGTCAAAGATGACCAGAATGAAACCAAAGCATGCCACTTCTACCCAGCATGCTCCTGATGCACTTCAGCCTCTAATGGAACCATCCTTTATTTGGGATCCAAACAGAAGCGTTTAAGGACAAGCGCTGGTTTCCTCTCTATCGAACTGGCCTCATTTTTCTTCATATGGAGTTTAATGTACGTGACAGGAGAGTCTGTGATAGAGACGCAGCTCACGCCGATATCGAACTTTCATTACGCCACTCCAGCGCTGAGACATTTAGACAAACAGCACCGCTAACCAAGAAGGACAGCCACTTCTTTACAGATAACCTTCACGCACACACACACCTTCACATGACCGACGTCACACAAGGCCACGTGTGTGTGAGTGTGTAGAGTAACCTAGCATGTTAGAAAGAAGGACATCATATAAATGACCAAAAATGCTGAGACCTTTTTTTTCGTGTACACAAAATACAATCAGTCAAAAACAAGATGACAAAAAATAACAGTGAATCTCAGCTTATCTCCAGCTCATATTCCATCCCAGAAGGCAAAGAAATTGCATTTTCTATTTTGCTAAAGGAAAATTAATTTTCTATTAGCATCAGTTAGTTCACTCAAAAAACTATAATGATTGATTATTTATGAGGTCGTTTTTATTTTAAATCATTGCATTAAAAAAGTTTAGAAGCAAACAATTAATATTAATATTCAGTCGTTATATTGCTAGACATAATATAATTGTGACTCAGTAGACATTGGATTCATTTGCTCATTGTTTATTAAAGACAGACTCGTAGTAAACAGGCTGGGGTCAAAGACACGGTAATCAAACACAACGGAGACAAAACAAGACAGCGCCAGGTTCAGGCAGAGGTCTGGGAATAATGTCACAGCGTAAGTCGTCTGGTCTTTTATTGTTCTTTTGGTAAAATCCAACACCTGGTAAAATACACCTTATTTTTCCACAGAAGTAAACTGAATTTCAGATTCATTAAATTTTAAAATTATTGAGTTATAAACCTGGTGTTTATAATATATATATATATATATATATGAAACAGCATAACGTACTGTTTGTGTAAAGCTAACACAGACGGAAGGGGAAGACAATGAAAGTCTACAAATGTCCGCGCTGTTCTTACAGTAAAGAGATTTGTAGATTTGGGAGTCAGACATGATTAATGAGATCCTCTTTTCATTCAGAACTGATGTGTAACTGTCTAAGGACACTATTACACACGCTTAACATGAGCCCAATTCACCATGCATCGTTTGGCAGCATCAGCTCAGTGTGTGTGTGTGTGTAGGAAACCCTTCAGGATCTGAAGAGTCTTCAGTGAAATCCCCACGCTGCAGTGAAGATGATTTCTAAATGTGATGTGTGTAATCGAGACGAGAGACGCTGATCATCTGATTACACAAACACATCATTTACAGGCAACCAGGCTTTTTAATGGAAATACCGTATAAAAACAATAACAACTGCATGATTTACAAAAGACAAAGATGCTACAATGCATAATATTTTATACCATGGTATAGGGTAGTTTGGAATGCCTTTTAAATGTATATTTATAGAAATCTTAAAATGTGTAAATAATAATAATAATAATAATAAAAATCGAATACACAGAAAAATAAAAGAAACAAACAAAAAAGATTTCATCCATCCTTTTGTTTTTTTTTCTTGTTTTGTAACACAAATATGTTCTTAAATCAAGTTACATTTCCTTGAGATGAAAAAAAAACATCTGATATGTCATAACAACATAACCCTTGTGTTCTAAAATGTATCAAAATCAATTTTGTTTATTTTTAAAATACAAAAAAAGAAAAACAAAATAAAACCTAATTTAAATGGAAAAAAGAAAATGTTGTGGAAAGCGCTGGATAATGTGCAGCCATATAAAATAAGTTCTATTTTCATTCACATGAATCTATTTCTGCTTTTATTTGAGTGGAGGGTGGAGATGACATCAGTGTGTTTCTGTCTTAAGGTCAGCAGAAGCGTCTCTTAACTCTGCTGTAACCAAATCAGATCTGATCTCAGCCCAAATCCATCATCCTTTCCCTGGATCAATAAACACCTGGGACCGGATCACTGATCTGTGTGTGTGTGTGTTTATAGGCACTTTATTGTTGAACATGGTAAAGGTGGTTTTATCGGTTTGACCTGCACTGATCTTTACTCGCTCTCACTGACTGTTTAATAAATAAACTTAAGGAATCTTAAAGATCATGAGCTCAGCTTGACCAGCGACAGCCCCCTGCACTGAGAGATGAGACATAATAGGCAAATCATTGGAAAATAAATTTTGCTATCATAATATCCTGAAATCCTAGAGGAACCGACTCTTTCATACTCGATGCATGTGAAACTGATGCTGTAGATGCTGCACTGTAGTTTTTTGCTGATCAGTTAACTATTTGGCCTGTGAAGAACCATCACTCTTCACCTCGTCTTTGAACTCGAACATCTCTGCTCGTGAGTAAGCTAAACACACATGTGCATTATTCGAGTTTGTTTGCTTTCCCGTTCTAGGGAGCTCTACACCTGGACCCCTAGGGGCCACTACGGGGACTGCAGCCTGCATGACTGGTGTCTGAAGCCCATGACGTCATAGACAGGAACCCCAGAAGTATGAAAGGGCACCTATTGAAGACGTCATCCCCTTTTTCACCCACAGGAACTGACTGTTTGAAGTGTGTGTAAGAGACCAAGTCAGGAGAGAGCTGTGGAAAGTGTCTTTGTTCCAGAGGTTTTTGGCACTTGAGGACACACACAACCTATCTGTCATCTGTTTTGGTCAGGAGCATCTAGAGTGGTTATGGGTCTCCTGTGTTAAGCCGGAGTGTCATGTTCTACCGCTGGCTCCTAATAAATAAATAAATAAATGCATTTTTGAAAATGAGTTTGAATTTTACAGTCAAATCGCAGGTTGATCAGAACTGCAAATTTCCATAAAAATGAATGCATTGACACTAAATGTACATTTTACCTGTTATTTAACTGATTATGTGTGTTACTGAAAAACATTTTCCTTTAATTAAAAGCAATTGTTATGTATTAGTAACCTTACATGTCCTTAAAAACATTCACATATCGTATTTTCCAGAGTTGGGAAAAAGGTATTTTTACAAAGAAAAACATTACAAAACATTTGAAGAGGCGATTAGGTGCTGGAATGTGTTGTTTCTGAAAAGATACTGAGTGCTCGTTTCCGTCCGTTATCAGTGGCTGAAGGCAACAGTCAGTGTTCCCATCAGTCTTTATAGTTCATGCCAAGGAGGGCTTCAATCAGTCACTTAACGCTATTGCAGAGACCCTGAATTTGTTGTGATGAAATCACAAAATATATGCACACAAATGTGTTTGTATTCTTGATATACAATCGTGGATTAACATCTTTTTTTATGATGATTACTTAATGAAAAAAACATCATCGAGGTTGGACTCGAACTTACAAGCACCTCATAGCATCTCACAGCATCTACGAAGATTTAGCCGGCAGCTCATCAAAAAGATAATCACAAAATATAAATCTGTCAATAAAATAAATATATAATTGAAACCGATTTCTGTACATCATGTTATTTATTAAAAAAAAAAATGCACATATTTCATATAACACCTTCTTGGCAGAGGACAATTAATCTAGCTCCACCCACGTCTGGTTAGCGTAGACAAAAAAATACAACGCTATAGCTAAAGTCTTGGCTGGCGTAGGATGTACGACGTCAAGCCTTTGATACGAACGACCGGTGTTCAAATCTTCTGTATGCTTAAGTCCTCTCTTTTCCCGTCACATATCAAAGTACTTTGTAGGCAAAGTACTACAAATACATATACAGTGATGTGAAGCTTGAAAGATCATTGGCCATGCCTTTTCATTCAGATCATGAACACCCTAAAAATAAAGAAATAATTCAATTAAAAATGCTTTGAAAGTTACATTTATTAGGCCTAGTTTTGTTCAGGATATAGTTGTTGAATTAGTGCTTGTATAAAATTATTCCCTGGAAACAAATGTAGGTATTTTTTTAATGGGTCACAACCGCGTATCAAATCAAATTTCATTTATTTGTAATTTAGCATAATATCGTGGGTTAATAATAAAATAACTTAAATAAAAATGTATATTTCTAATACAGTCTCATAAAATTTAATCAGGAAAACAACAACAACAAAAAACAATAATACACCTTTAGTATCTAAATAATCTATAAAAAAGTGCAAAAACATGAAAACTCATTATACTTGTTATTGTTATATAAATGAATAATGGGCTGTGTTTTTTTTTTTTTTTTTTTCAAGTCTATTTCAGCTTCACTCTTACTCGCGTCATAAAGTTCTGGAATAATTCTACTGCTGAAATGTTAACCTATGCAGCCTGAGCTAGAAACAGAATTGATTTGTTTGTCTCTCGAGGCTTCGGGTTTTTTGAGTCGTTCGTTCATCCCGTTCGTTTTTTCGGTGCATAGACTACATGAATCAATAATCCTAAAATAGGTGAAAGGGTGCGTGAAAGGGTGCCGTATTGACGTCATTGGTACGTGGCTTGCGTATGGCGTCAGCTTGTGTTTGATGTCATCAGGCGGTGCCGGCCGATTCAGCGCTCCTTTGCTGCTTTTGTTTGAGATGTTGCAACGCTGCCGGGCTTTTGTTGCTTCTGGGGCTGGAGAAAAAAGGCGGAAGGCCGGCGAGTGGTAAATAATGAGGATTTTTTTTTTGCTTAGTTTGCTTTGGTGGATAGCGGGTGAATGAGATCTAAAAGAGCGCGGGCAAGGCCTCAAATAGGAAGCCGCAGGCTGGCGTGGAAGCTCAGACGGGCTAAGGTTGAGCTCAATCGATAGCAGGAAGTTGAAAGGCAGGCTGAGGAATCTGGTCTTTGTGGAGGTAGTGAGGAGAGGATGTGTCTTCGGGCGTGCCATCCCAAAAAATGCGTAAAAGGCGGGATGTGGAAGGAAAGAGGATGAGCTATTTATAGTGGGTAGAAGGGGATTTGATTGGGCAGGAGTAATGAGGAGATAGATTAGGTGATGCTGTGCCAGCTGTGATTAATCGACCGCGCTCCTACTCGAAATTAGTTTATTTGCAAAAACTTCACTAAAACTAGAGGCATTTGTTAGCACAATCGAAGCGCTGCTCCTGCTCTCCTTACGTGCTGCTTATGTCCCAATGGTTGTCGTTTTGCCCTCGATGCCCCACTTGACAGGGACAGTTCTTTACAAGCCTCCGCAAAATGACGCTCCTCAGTTTTTATTATAGTCAGCGCAAAAGACTTCAGTTCCCACGTGTCACTGATGCAATGTAGAGTTACTCCGAGGCAATTGTTGTCCCACTTTCCTGTCAAACAATTCGTCACACTGCGCATTCTTCACTGTATAAAATTATTTGTTGACACAACTTGACTTAGTCAAGTCATCTTGTTGCATTGCCATTGTTAAGTTTAGCAAACACTAGATCAAGTCAAGTTCACTCAGCTTATATGTAGTTGTTGAAATAACTACCTATAAGTTGAGCCAGTATACTGTATTAATTAGCAACCAAGTAAATGTCTCTGTTAAGTCAACTAAAAACCATATTGGTTTAAATGAATTTGACTTGTTTTCACTAGTTGAAATTACATAAAGTAGTAATTTTTACAAAGCATCATAACTTAACAGTTTGAGTTTACTGGACTTCATTGCATTGAATAGAAGTTTTGGATATCCTGAACTAATATAATGAAATCAACAACTGCAATATTGAAACTATCAGCATTTATTTAGTTTTAACCGATACATTGCATTCAAAAAAACAAAAAAAAAGAAATTCTCTTGCAAAAATATAAAAACATTACAAGAAAATCCCTCAAAATATACACAAACACGTGCAAACATTTCTATGCATATCCATCTCAGTGCAAAAACACTCCATTATCAGATATGTACACCGCAGGAACAAGTGTACATGAAGAATTTGGAATAGGCTGTCAAAAACTTTACCTCAAATAGTTCAAACATGGTCTTCAATTCCCTATTGTAAAAGAAAAGGAAAGAAAAAGCAATGCAAGGTAACAACAGAACAGTCTGAAAAATAAAAATCAAGAACACCAGTGTTCCACTTAAAACAATGAGATATATAACAACAATCCTCAAAAACATGAGCAAGAAAAAAAAAAAATGTTTGTCTTATTGCAGCAAATTTCTCTTTAAAGAGGGAACTTTTGCAGTCTGATCCGAGCCCAATGAACAGGTGCTGCATTTGTTATGAAGCGGACAGAGACAGAGGTAAGAGTTGACAATATCTTTATTTTACAGGATGAATAAGAGAACTGAAATCAGGTAGGTTCAAAAAACGGAAATAATAATCAGTAACTTAGAGTTCTTCAAAGGATAACTGAAAAGTCTCTTTTCTTCTATAAAAGACTGGGATCCGAGGGGAAGCACACGCACAGAAGACCACGACCACACACCACAATTCCAGGAGATGAAGACGAGGAGACGATGGGACCAGGAGAGGACGAGGAGATTCACGGAGGACACTGAAGAACAACAGGCAAGAGATACGGGTAAGTATAATAGTCAGAATGCGTTGAAAGAGTCCACTTACGATCAACGAGCTCGGACGTTGACTAAGGAGATGAGTGGTCACAGAACGCACTTGGAGAACATACAGGCAACAACGAACATAAACAAACACCGGGATGTTACACTTAAAGCCCTGCTAATTAGGACATGTTTTGTCTTACATGTTTACGCTTCTTGTGTTTAGTGTTTGATGCTTTTTATGAAAAAAATGAAAAAAAAATGATGTCATAATAATTAAAAGTGCGTTTTAGTCATTCATATTCATCAGTTTTCTCAGCACAACATGTATCAATTCAGCTAATGGCGTAACATATACTCCGAAATAATGGTTTATTTAGAGTCTGAGGGACAGTCAGGAACGTGAATAATGACATACTTGCATGGCAATGCCTGTGATTGCTGATTATTCGTCAAGTTGTACGTTAGCGTTAACCTTGGTTTGCTTATTACGTTATTTTCAGTCCATAAAATCCAGCTGTATTTGCTCAGATTCTGCAACTTCTCGTTACTCGTGCATATAATGGCGCATCTGCCTGAACTGCGTTAAACTCCTACGTCGTCATGACATAGAGTCTCTGGCGCATGCGCATTAAACAGGCAATTGGCAGCACTTATGATTTGATGTTATATGAACATGTTATTTGAAGTTTTAAATTTCTCTTTAAGTTGAGGCTGTTAGAACTCACTGCATGTTGACAGGACATGATTTCACTTGTCCACCTGGCTAAAACTCAGAATCATTTTTTACAGTGTTGAAATGCATTAAATAAATTGACGTAATTAACATAAAAAAAAAATAACGTGTTATTTTTGACAACCCTAATATATATATATATATATACTTTATTGCAATTTCTTTTTAAGGGGCCAAGATGCAGAATGAATTGGAGTCCAAACCCTTGTGTGTGGAAGACTTGAAATGCAATGATGATATTAATTGGATTTGTTGATGCTGTGTTTTAGATTTCGCATAATGTTTTGAGATGTGTAGTTTTTTATTTTTTATTTATTTACATATTTTATTTTAAATGGAATAAGTTTAAATGTTTGAATTATTTCATATTTTATTATGTGTTAGCCGCACAGCCCTTAGCAAAGCACCCTGGACCCTGTACTCCCAGAGCACCCCCCGCAGGACACCGCGAGGGACACGGTCAAATGCCTTCTCCAATGTGTCCAATGTGATTACTTTTATTTATTTGTTAGAATATGTATAAAATATTTTAACTAAAAACTGAATAATGAATCAAAGGCTACTGATTAACCAGTAAAATAGTCACAATTAGTCAATTAATCATTCTGATAATTTGCTAGATTGATCGGTGTGTACTTTCCTGAGAATGTACTGGTAATACAAGGCAACTACATGGTAGGGTTAGGTTTAGGGATTCTATCTAGTTATTACCTAGTTATTGCAGTTACTATAATAAAGTGCATAGTATGTACATGAGGAACAGCACTATAAAATAAAGATCATAGAATTCATGGTCTATCAAACAATTATTTGTCGAAGCCTTACATTAACAGCCCTGAAACATCTCACAAATATATTATCCAAAACATGTGGCCTTTAGTCCACCTGCACTAAAGCAGAATACCCCAAGCTCTGTGTGATCTCTCATCACAGATCTAATGATGTGTTTGATTTCTGTTCATTTCTTTCTCATTGCTAGAGTACAGCTTCTCATCTCTTAACATATGAAATACTCATTTGTATACCAGTACAGTCCACTCTAACTAGTAAGTCAGTTCTTGGAGTCATTACAGAACAAATGGATGGAACTGTGAGGTGTGAAAGTTTATTGAAGGTTACATGATAAACTCTCATGAAGAGCACTGATGATGAAGCTCAATGCCTGCTATATAAAGTACAGATGCACTTTGAATTTAGACAGCGGTAAAAAAATAATTATACACAGACACACACACACACGCTTCTGAAGGTCACTGGGATCCGTTTATATTACACACCAGAAAATAATTAAAATATTCATAATATAATTAAAATATTCTAAAGACAAAGATTCCCCAGAGATTCAGAGTTTGGCTTTTCAAAATGTAACAAAACTACACAACAAATCCAGTACATACACATACATACAGGGGCGGTCGTGGGTTAAACGCAGAGCACAAAACCATACCTGGCCGCATCCTTTCATTTCCTTTCATTACATACATAATACATACATGTTTACAGGTTGTTGTTTTTTTAAACATTTAGATTTTTTGCCGTTCATGTATGTCACATTTGAAGAAGGAAAAAAAAAATCAGCAATACAAAAAAAGTGCAATATTACAATTTATATATAAATAAACATATAAGATATTATGAATGTAGTTTGATCTCTATATAGTAGACATTTGCATTTGCCACCTGTAAGACTGGAAATGCACTTTATTGACCTTGAAATACTTTAAAATGTATTTTAGTAAATGAAAGTTTAAACGCATTTATATTTCATATATTTTGAGAGATTCCGTATAGCTTTATTGTGTACACCATATATTTAGGAGAAAAGGCACTGAGGTTAGTATCAGACTGCTTCTCTGTATGTCTGGTGTGTTCTGCTGAAATCTCAGGCTAGTGTCTGACCTCTGGCTCTGGGTGAGGAAACGCTCTTCGTTGGACAGATTGGAGCAGCCGTCTTGATTTGCGGCCTGATTTACGGCAGAGAACCTCCAGCCAATCTGCAGCACATTGCTAAATCAATATGGCTGTTGACGAATGCCTCTCCTGACAAATGAGGTGGCGGAAATCGACTGGAAATGTTTGCTAGTCTCCTGCTTCTGAATCCATTTGTGCTCCAGCAGATATTGTCCAGAACACCACGTTTCCACCGAATCCACCTCATCTTCAGTCTGACGCTGCCTTGGATTCTCAACAACTGTATTCTATTCTGTTTCAGTCTTTCTGTTTAAAAAATAAGGTACAACTCACTGTGTTACTTGCCATTTCTTTGTAGTAATTTGTGAAATTTACTAGCAGTCAGAAAATCAGGTAAGTTCCACACTTGGTCAGAAATTGGGACAAAAGTAACTCTTTCTCTTTAAAGTTTTTAGCACACATATATTTCCTTGAATCAAGATATATTCACTCACAAGATGTAAATTAAAACAAAATCTGTTGATGTAGAATAAAAACTTGTTTCTTTAAATTGCTTGATTTTTCTGACCTCATTGACAGATCTTTGTACTTTTTTAAATCATAAGCTTCACTAAATTTTCTTCAGTTTCTCATGAAGCAGGTTTACCAAATCATTTGAGTTAGTCTGACTCACACAAAGCTGGTTTACCAAACTACAGCTCAGGCTCCTTGTCCCTATGCACTTTATACTGAGAAACTATTCTGGGGTGCGTTTCCCGAACAACGATGTAACTCGCTGATAAACCACCATAGTACGACGCATTGTTTTGGAAACGAACTAGCTACACACGACTATTTCCCGAACACGGTCGCATCTCCGTCGTTTGACCCACGTTAGTTCAACAACATAGGGCCGTTGTTAAGGCTGTCACACGCATGTCGTGAAGATATACCTTCTGCTATTAAACTGATTAGAGATCTCCAAGATGCTGCTGTATTGAAC
>JAUMHI010000043.1:28150638-28174665 GCA_032359435.1 Enteromius unitaeniatus
CCAAAACCCCATCCATGAGAGAATGGAGAAAAAACCTTGGGAGAACCAGGCTTAGTTGGGTCCAGTTCTCCTCTGACAGGACGCCCAGCACCTAATTTCCAGTTCAATTTTAGGCACGCAGGATTGTGTAAGGACTGGTGTGTGAGGCTTACATGCTCTGGTTAATGAGGGTGTGGGTGTGGCTAATTGCGAGCAGGTGTGTGATTGCAAATCTGAAACAGGTGAGAGTGTGTGGTGCATGATGGGAAATGCAGTCCTGAGGTGATGAGGTTACTGTTAGTGGCCGAGGACGAGAGCTAACAGACCAAATCTTAACAAAAGCATTAAAAACACTAATAATTAAAAGTTAAAATCACTGAATTAAAAATGAAAATCAGTGAAATGTATTTTAACTGATAACACTTTTAACTAATTTGAGTGAGTGATGAGGGCTGTTTGATTCAGAGTTACTGTCTGAAGAAATCATCACACAGCGCTGATGCTTGCCATCGTGGATCGATCTGATCCTTGTTTCTTACAATGTCACGTATCTCTTCCAGCCCTGAATGCGTAACAAGGGTGAAGCGGTTTGAGAAAATGAGATAAGGTTCATTAAATTAGCGTACGTAGTGTGAAAGAGATCTGGACTGATCCGAAAACACAAGCCCTGAACAGACTGAGCGTCAGACTCCTGACTCGTGTTTATATGAGCGATGATATCCAGAGCGAGAGAGAGACGGATTCCCGCAGGATTCTCTCTCTGCCTTCCGGCCTGGAACTAATTGGTGTGAGATGAAGTTTGTGTAGGTATTATATCAGCACAGAGATGGAGAGAGAGAGAGAGAGAGAGAGAGCGCTTTACAGCCAGATCATCACAACAGCTCTGTCTGAATCACATTTACAACCCTACACAAGAAAAGTCTCATTTTATCCCAATCACTTTCAAAACACATTTATATAGAAAATGCAAAGAATCATATTTTATTCCAATCGCTAAAAGTCATCAGAAAACATTTGCGTTAGTGTTATTTTAGTATCATTGAGACACTAATATAGTGCTGATATTTTAAATTAGATTTTATTTCATACTGGTTTCACTTAAATTCTCACTGTCTCACTGATATTACCGTGTTTTTTTCTTTTGCCGTTTTTAAATGTCTGTTTTACACATTTAATTTTCATTTTAGTTGTTTGAGTACTTCAAGTACTCATATTTTAGTAATTTAGTACATTGTTTATAGCAATTTTCTGAATTGTTATTATCATTATTTTCTTTTTTTTTCTTTTTTTTTATGTGTTTATCTTTTCTTTGTTGTTATGGTAGTCCAAAAATACAAACATACAAAGACTTGTCTTGAACATTGCTCTTTTGTCTTCCTTCTGTTATTCCTCTTTAAATATCAGCCCTTCACACAATCTTTTACTTTCAGACGGATCTGTGAGTGTCTCGGTCAGATTCATTTGTATTTATTTATCAGAGCGGATCACAAACGTTTCGACATTCTGTCTCTGCATTGATCGTGTGAGCTCAGCGGTTTTGTCGAGTGTGTTTGACTAATGACGGAGCATTTGACTCTCTGAGATCGAATAAACGACCTTTAGAGACTCACACAGCTCGACCAATCAGCAGCCGGACGTCGAGCCATGTGACCGAAGTCCGACTTTGCCACAAACACATGCGAGACACACAAATGTCAATTTGTGCAGAAGTCAATAGCAGGTCTGATGCGTAAAACACCGGAGGTCGTGACATTTACAATTGCAGGAGTCAGTTTGATGTCTTGATTTAATCAGACTGAACGTCTCCATGTGCTCCGATCATAAACACAGTCACCATCATGATCACAGATACTACATCACAATCAAAGATGATGAGACTGAAGTCACTGTGTGGCCACAAAAAAAATAAATAAATAAATAAATTACACACACACACACACACATATATATATATATATATATATATATATATATTTTTTTTTTTTAAACCAAGATAGATTTACTGGAGGATCTAGATATTATTTAAAATAAGTCCTTTAGACTTAATGCTTATTAAATTAAATAAATATATGCTAATGTGTTCGGAGAAAATATAGAATTTGAATGGAAAAGAATAGACTTGCGTTCAGTCTTTAGACAATTTTACTAGAAAACAATACACAAATATTGATAATTGGTTTATTTTATGATAATGATGAGTTTTATTTTTTATTATTTCAATATATATATTAGGATTTGGTAGACATTTTTACTAGGAAACTACCATTTTTTTTGCCTTTTTTATGTTTAAGATAAAAATATATATATATATTTAGATATTTTATGCTTTAGTAATGTCTCGGACTCTGATCTTAATTATCTGCAAATGTGTGTGTAATTATTTAGAACTAAAAGCCATTTCATGTCAGTACTTTATTGCAGTTTCAGTTATGTTGTATGGTAATTTGTGCCACACAATCATTTGAACTTACACTGAACCTGGAGTACACTTGGAATATCAATGCATTATGAATTAACAGATGAATATGTAAAAGTTAATATTTAAAGAGTCTGATATCTGGCTTCCTCAGATGTTCTCCACGCATGTAAAGTGAAGCGTCCGACAGAAGCAGAAGATCACAGGCGATACGGCGGAGCAGATCGGCCTCTTTACAGGATATTTATAGCTCGAGGTTTCTGTCTTATGATATGATGTGGTCGCACACAAAAGATAAAATCCATATGCCTGGCGTCCCAAATGCTTTTAAATGAGCCGTCGATTCCAGGCAGCTCTGATACATTGATTTATGCGGGACGATGCTCTCTCAGAAACACTCATTATTTCATCTGTTTCACTGAAGGTCAGAGGAAATTATGTCAGCCAGATCGTTCATATGGGATGCTTTCTTGACATAAATACAGCCGACTTAAAACTTTTTTCCCCCTTTTTTTCTAGTAATAAAGTTTGAATAATCATATAACAATGGAAGCCTTGTAATCAACGTATTATAGAAGGCTCTTTTTTTCATCAGAATGATGAACCGGTGTCATGTTCCATGGATTGCTGAGAAGGAGACATTTCACAATGTCATTTTTACTGATGAAACAGCAGTGGCTTTGGACCGTTTGCCACCATGTCATTTCGTAGGAGTGGGAGACACGTGTCTAAACCAAAGCCAAAGCACCCACTAAAAGTTCATGTTTGGGGAGCAATATCCAGACTGGGTCCAGGACCGATTGCAATCTTCGAAGGCATAATGGGCTGGTCTTTCTTTGAAAATGCTGCATGTGCTGCGAATGTTTTCAGCTTTTAAAATGTATTGGTAATGAAAATACTGATAATGAATGCATTCTGTGAGAATTTATGTTTGAGGTTTTAGTCATGATGTTATTCATGAACGTCTCTGAGCGTGTTTTGAAGTCGCTGTGTTTTCACTCACAGATCCAGGAGAAACACAATCGGATAGAGACAGACGGATATGTGTGTGTGTGTGTGTGTGTGTGTGTGTGAGGAGGGAAAGGTCACCAACAGGTCGAGATTGAATCCAGCCTTTGAAAATCGACCTTTAGCAGCAGAAACTCTTTCAAACAGACGTGAGTCTCGCTGCTCAAACACTCGCAGTGACATTTCTAACACTGCCACATCTGATTTTAGCAATCTTTCCGGACCTTCAGACTCAGTGCTGTCATCGAGAATAAAAATCTGCATTTGAGGAATCCAAACCTACAACAAATACTATTACAGAAGCACAAACACTCGTTAATACTGATACTGTTGATCAAAAGCTTCAGTAAAAACATTTATAACATTGCAGAAAATGTAATAAATGCTGTTCTTTTGAACTTTCTGTTTTGAAATATTGAGCAGCGCTACTGTTTTCAACATTGATAAAAAACAGAAATGTTTTTTGAGCAGTAAATCAGTATATTAGAATGATTTCTGAAGGCTCATGTGACACTGAAGACTGGTCAATAAAATGTTAATACAATAGTACATCATTTGACCATTTATTTTATGACATTGGAGGGGAAGCTGAGCTTCCCTTGCAGTCTTAAAGAAATCGCCACTGATTTACGTTCATTGTTCTCTGACATGATGAGTTATGGTCACATGACATGCAGGTAACCAAATAAAATATATTATTTTTTTGTGTGCTCTTCATCAAATTAGTCCTAGCGTTATTTGAGAACTGTTTGAGTACCCAAACTTTTTGCTGTCATAGTCAGAAGAAGATTAGAGACAGTTTGGGTGAAAATCAAACAAATCATCTTGGAGGAGTTCGGAAAATACGTTTTTCAAATTATTTAAAAAAACAAAACAAAACTAAACTAAACCTTATGATTTTTTTATTGTATCGATTATTTAACTCTTCATGAGCCAAGGATTCAGAGGGAGAGAGAAAAAATCTGGCATCTTAGCATAAACATGAGCAACATCTGTACAAGTGATGGTGAGAGGTAGAGTTAGAGACTTTAGTATTCTGACTGTCCTCCATCAGTGTCCTACATTTCATCACTTTCTTACAAACACTATAAGCTGCCATGGACTCAAGAGTGGAAGAAGATGAATGAATGAATGAATGAATTACAAATCTACGGTAAACAAGAGGTGTCCAGTACATACCTTTGGAGCTTGGCCCCTAAAAAGAAAACTAATTGTTGCTGACTGAAAGTCATTTTAAAAAAACAACACATTATTAATCTAAACTCTGATATATGATCATGTAAATTCAGTTGTTGACTCTTCTCTCAATCTCATGTCGATGTTTTATGGAGATATTTGTGCTCAGCGTGTCATCTATCTCTCTGAATAAAGTTAAAACACGATCTGGAAGTAAATGGATAACAGCCAGACGACAGTATTTCATCGGCTGCAGGGGTTTGTGTCATTGGTTAGATGCAAAAGGTCAGAGAATCAGAGATTTGTCTGAGGTCTGTGAGTTAACGTTCTTAGTGGAAAAGACACACAATTATCAAATAACCCAGTGATTCTCTGCGCTGATAACGTCCAGAGACATTTGTGTACAAATTCAGCTCTTCAATAAAACATTGACTTTCAAAGCTGAGATGGCCCGCTGTGATCAATCTCTCTGTTATTATTCACCATCCACAGGTTGATTTGTGAAGAGCTGAGAGAGATTACAGGACAGGCTTTTATTTCAGTTGCTCAGTCCTGAACGCAAACAGAGGAAGACAAATGAAAAACGTTCCCTCAAATGCCTCTGAAACGCATCTTAATATTGTTCAGCGAGATATCGACACTTTAACTAACTTCAAACATTGAGGTTCTACTAACTGTTGAGCTGAAAGAGAAACCTGAGCGCTGAAGAAAAGCTGAACGGATCGGATATAATTACGTGTTTAAACACGTGAATCCGCATCCGTTCTGAGCCGCTTCCTGATGCGGTCGTGAATCAGAGGCATATCGGATATCTGGACATCTGACCCACGTCTAAACACATGCGTCCTGTTCCCATTGGATTACAGACCGCACGGGACCAGAGCGACACGTTTGCCCACAGAGATGGCTTTCCTTCGGGCCACGTTTCCACCACAAGCCTGAGACACTCTGCTTACATTCAGTCCACATTATATCTGATACCTGCGATCGCTGTCACGGTTAACTTTAACGCTCACATGTGCTTATCCCACTGATATCATGACCACCAGCTGCCGTGGACAGGTTTAAGCTCTTGTGGCTTTTTGACTGGAAAAAAATGTAAAGTAATACATTTTCATTGAGTATTTTATATATGGGTCATTAGATGTAGAGTTCTGGATTGAAACGGGGACTTTCAATAATTCTGAATTAGCAAGGAGAGGACAATGCTACCTGTGTCAGGATGGAGACGGGAAACGTGTGGATCCAATTGCAAAGCTTTAATAATGTCCATATTCGTACAGGCAGTGAACATCAAAGGAAAAGGCGTAGGTGTAGTCAAAAGTCCATAGCACAGGTCGATAACAGTAAATCCAAACAAGAAAACACAAATGATAAAGACACAGAGGAAACGCTTACAAAAGGGCAGGAAAATCCGTACTCACACAATGATCAGCAAAGACAAACACAAGAGCCGGAACTTAAATGCATGTGAAAACTAGGTCAGTGGGTGGAGCTACATCAGTGGCCATGACAACAGATGAGTGGGGCGGAGACATTAATTAAACACTATGGTAACAGACAAGGGGGTGGAGACATGAGTTCATTCATAATCAAGTCCAGGGGTGAAACAGAGACACAAAACACAAAGAATGAGTCCAATGCTGGAGTGCCAACGAAACTCCAGCTAGATCATAACACTACCGTTACTAGTGTTATTGTAATTACTGCCAAACAGTTTCAGACCTAATGACCCATAGATAAACACCTCCAGAAAACAACTGCTATTTGATCAAACTTTGCTGCAAATATCGAGGACAACGTGTTAATGTTGATGAGTCAAGAACCTCCCCTTTTTAGCCCTTTAATTTAAATGAATTAAACCACCCCTTTAAATGAATATGATCATATTAGGATCATTTTGTAAATAAAGTGTTTGGTTTTTTTGGTTTGTTTGTGTTTTTAATGTCTAATAAAGTGTTTGTTTTTTTTGTTTTTTTTACAAAAAAAACTATATGTGGAAAATTATTGTTTACTCTCATTCACCTTGATATTGCATGTTTTGAATGTTTTGCCAATTTGCCAATCAAAATAAAACAATCATTTTCAAACAAAGCATTATGAAATAATTTACTTACGGTTTGTGATGCAGCTAGAAAACAATGATTGATGGAAAGCCTTGGTCTGTGATTAAATTCAAGCCCACATTACAAACTGTCCTGGTGGAAGTGCAATTACAAATCTGTTGTTTAGATCAAAGGCATTGCATTCCTACTAAAAAACAAGGAAAGGACGTGACGTGTGGCCAGGTATGGTTTCCTTTACTAGGAATTTGTGCTCTGCATTTAACCCATCCAAGTACACACACACACACACACACACACACACATATATGTTGGTTTTTGTGATTTATGGGGACTCTTCATAGGTGTAATGGTGTTTCTACTGTACAGACTGTATGTAGTATTGCCCTACACTGATCCCTTACAGGAAACTGTGTGCATTTTTAGATTTTCCAAAAAACACCATTTAGTATGTTTTTTAAGCCTTTTGAATTATGGGGGCACTGTAAATGTCCTCATAAAACACCTACATATTGTAATACCTGTCATACCCATGTCATTATACACATTTGTGTCCTCATAAACCACATAAACCCGCACACCGTGAACACACCGGAGCAGTGGGTAGTGCTGCAGTGTCCGGGGAGCAGTTGGGGAACGGTGCCTTGCTCAAGGGTCTCACCTCAGGCGTGGTATTGAAGGTGGAGAGAGCGCTGGTTATTCACAAACCCCACCCACAATCCCTGCCGGACCTGGGACTCGAACCCACAACCTTTGGGTTACAAGTCCAACTCCATATCTCAAGCGATGTACATCTACATCCTGACTGATTGTCAAACTGTGTCATAGCTCATTACCATAGGGTTAGGGTTAGGGTTCCTGGCTTCAACTCTCCAGTGGGTGGGGCCTATAAAGAAGACTATTTGTCAATGTCTTGCTCTGGAGGTGTGTTCATCCAGATGTTTGGGCCCTGCACCTCAGATCTCAGATCACCTCAGTAAATGCTTTGTTTATAACTAAGAAGACATTTCAAGCTATGAAAGTTTCAGGATGTTTTAAAGCAGACTCTTTTTACAAGATGTACTATAAGTCTCTGGTGTCCCCAGAATGTGTCTGTGAAGTTTCAGCTCAAAATACCCCACATATCTTTTATTATATCAGTGTGAATATGCCTATTTTAAGTGGAAGCAGAAACACGCTGTATTAGAGCATGTCTTTTTAAATGCAAATGTCTCCCTGTCCCCATTTTCAGAATAGAGCCATTAAAGCTCGTACCTGCTACAAAAACCCCATCTGTTTTACTTCAGATAATCAGATTTGGTTCAGCTCTACTGGGTTAATGTTTTTTACGTTTACTTGGTTGGTCGATGCTCCAGGGACCTAATTATAGCACTTAAAACCGGGTCAGATTTCCATGACATGTCACCTATAATGGCACAAAGACCTCTTGTATGCCAAAAGATCAAGGCATGTGATGACCCCTTAAAACACCTCACTTAAATGGCCGTGTCTCCTTTAAGACTTCAGTGTAGACACCTGCTGCTGTGATTGGCTGGCATAAAATGAGTATTTCATCTAGTATCTTTTGAAAACTTTATTTATTTACAGCTGCAGAGATGAGTTAATTGATAATGAGAACAGCTGATTCTAACATTATATTTTAAAACTAGATGTTGAAGAACATGCCCTTTAAGCTACAAACACATTCTAAATGTTCTCTGGAGGTTCAAACCGTTATTTAAAAGAAAGTTTTTAAATCGTTTTTTTCTTGGTTGAGCTGAAAGAGGGAACTAGGCTCACATAATTCCTCACATAATATCATCTCTTCATGAATTCAGAACAGAATGTCGTGCAAAACTATATAGTGCTGTGTTGCTTCCCAGAGAGTCGAGAAGGTTCTCAGAGCTTCGGCTAACATTCAGGAAAAGATCTCTTAAATGTTCATTCACTTCATTTGTATAACCAAGAAGAAAACTATTTATTTAGTTTTAAAACCAGATAATTTGCACATCGATGGAATATTCAGAACAAGGTTCTCTCAAAGTTATAAACAAACATCCAGTGATGTTAATAGTATGTTCAAGTTATATGATCTTTAATAATGTTCTCATGAAATGTATAGCATATAAATGTTATTTATATGTAGATGTTATACTTACTTTACTATGTTTTTTTAGACTATTCAGAGAAATTTCAGAAGATATGTTGCCATAATGTTTATGATATGGTCAAATTATATGATCCCTCTATGCTTTTATAACCTAGAAAACATGTTCGAAATTATTTTAAATATGGTGACATTGGAACATTCAGAAATAGCTTATGAGAATGTTACTAAAATTGTTCTTAGAGCATCTTTTTGTTGGCTGGTAGAAAAGTCCGAGAAGCTTCTGCTGCACACCTCCTCACCTGAGAGTGTGTGTGTGTGTGTTATAAATAAAGGCTGGCCTCCTTCAGGCTGACATGTATTAGAGACTGAGTGAATGCGAGGAGGAGTGAGAATTCAACTCTTCCCACACAAAAACCAACATCTCCAGAAATAAACCCCTCCAGAATAACCCGCTGCTGATATATCAGTGTAAAGCCCACGAGCTGCTCACTATTTCCATCTCGTATAAATATTGTGTGAGTTATATCACAAGTGCTCAAACAACATCCAGGTGCTTCTGCAGTTTACTGCATCTGAGCGAAAGCAAACGCTCGTGTTTAGGTACATCTTCAGCTGATCCGGTCATTGCTCAGTCATCACTTTTACTGTTACACGAGCAGAACTAACTACCTGTAACTCCATCAAGCTCCAGCACAGATACACCAGTGTTTCATGCAGGTACATGTGTGAGTCCAACTGAACTGATCTAGACCTGCTGTGCAGTAAAATAACATGCATGCAGTAATAAATACTGTAGGAACTGCTTGGACTTAATATGGGTTTAAGTTTAGTTCAGGGGTCAGTGTTTACTTAGAATAAATAGTCAGCTACCTTAGAACATTCTGCTTATTTATTTAGTTATTTATTTTTATATAATTATGTGCCATACTTTCATCCAAACTGAATAATTAAAAGTTTAAATCTAGTATTTTGGATTTTCTTTTCTGACATATCACAGTTCTTGTCAAAACATACTATACATGCTTACTCTTTGTATTCCAAGCACTTTTTGGGTGAAATAATGTATTTTGTTCATGCTGTCAGCACAGCAACAATAGACTCTGTGTGAAACCCGTTTGAGCCGTGCCTGTGACGTTACGAAAAAGTAACTGCTTCTTTTAACTTTAAAATCGATCAATCAATCCCTTTTATTTATATAATGCTTTTAACAATACAGATTGTAGCAAGGCACTGAACATTATCAAATGGGAGAACAGAGTGATGGTAATTATATATTGACGAGAATTAAACTATTTATTCATCAAAAGGAAGATGGTCTCTGTAGTCAAGACGACGATAATCACTAGAAATCAGGTGTCCCTAAAAGAAAATAATAACTTTATATGAAGGCCTTTCTTCTACACATAGAACAGGATGGCAAAATATCTGCTTTGAGATTGTGGTTTATGTATTTGTAGCTTTGAACAGCATTCGTAGTTTACAAATTACAGCACTCTGTTTTAGCGAACCCAGTGCTTAGCAGTATTTCAGTATTTCATAGAAATCTCATTAAAAAATTCAATTCAAGTTTTCTCAGTTTTTCTGATTTATATTCGATGACACATAGCAGTCGCCTAGCTCTGAAGAAAAAGCTTTGCATGCTTAAAAAAAGGGTAAAACAAGATTATATATTCAGAATAAATGAGCATATGCAAACACATTTCTGGGATGATAATTTCTGGGAACGTCACACAAGGATGGAATGAATTCTAAAATCTAAATATTAACTAAATATAATTGTTAGGTGTCAATTGTAAAAATATAACTGCAACACATTGTAAAATATACAGTAGAACATGAGGTGCATCTGATTTTAGTGTCACTTTTGGTGTTCCAAAACAACAACTCAGAGTCTTGATCTTGAGGTTTGGATCTCAAGATGTCTTGATATTGACACAGTCTTGCTCTGGATCTCGGAGGTTCTGGCTTCAACTACCAAATAAACGGGAAGGGTTTCTCCAAAAGTGATTCATTGCTCTGTCCGTGATTCTATACATGATTATAAGGTTAGTTGCATGTTTTATTCTTGACGTGATTGCAAGATTCCTCCAGCCGACTTGATGCTTCATGAATCAAGCCAAAACGTCCGGTCCCTGAATGTAGAATCTGTTTATCTGAGGAAAGAGCGTAAACGAGATGCTCACACACAGCCGTCAGAGCGTGGAGTGTGTGTGTGTGTGTGTGTGTGACACCAGGACATTCATAAGAGCCATAAAACCAGCACACTCACCAGATTTGCACAAACCCGTTTAAAGAGGTCAGATGTAACCATCCATCATTCCTCACACATGATATGAGGAGAAAATATCCTCTGCGGAGCTGCTTTATACTCCACCACGCAAAATTATAGAGTTATTGCATCCAGGGAAACTCCATCACAGCCATCCAGTTACTATGCATTACAGATCCGCGGGAATGAGAGACCTCGTAAATCATGGCATATCAGATAAATATTTACAGTCACTCGACATGGTATTGTGTTCAGATTCACATTGAATGAATCGAGAGATCACGCCTGACCTGTTTTCTTCCCGCAGTGACTCATTGAAAGCATAAGAAATGCTTCCGTTGCCTAAATGAAATATCTGGAAAGGACAGAATCTGTGCGATAATGAGCAGGTCCAAGACATGCAGCAGCGTTACTCCTGTGGTTTGTTCAGATCATCATTAAGCGGCTGATGCAGAATGTTTGTATGCTAATTGTGTGTTTTCACGCGGTGGGTTAATTAGCGCAGTGTTGGTGACATTACGTTCTGGGAAACGAGTCCTGCTGAGGCTCTACAGGACGGCAGGTGAAAGAGAGGCACAGATGAACGCAAACCCAGTGTGAGAATGCTTTAACCTTTCAGCCTTGTGCCTTTTATAACACAGAAACCGTGTTAGCAAAGGTTAGCGACTGGACTTTCATCCAGCTATCTTGTACATATGAAGCATGTCATTGTTTGGATGCAATATAGGCTAATAATTACAACTGCAGGCACCAGCATCAGTAATCCGTGCTCATTGGCTCTGTGTTATAACTTTCGAATACCTCCTACCCTGTTAAAAGAAAACACCATTTCCTGGTTAGGTGGGTTTTGAAGCTGGGATGCTGCTTTATTTATGACTGTGTTTATTGTATTTGTAGTTGACATCCGCATGCATATTGAGAAATGATCTCATTTCAAGTTTATAATTAATCCATTTTACATTCATGAGTGTATATTTTAACAACATTCCCTCTTTTTTGTTATTGAAGGAAATATTGATTTATATTTGAATTCTAAGAATACAGCTGCATGCCTTCATGTGTAAAACACAGGCTAATTAATATGCTTTATTTCGGTGTAATCTATCCTTCTTTATGATGTTTTGTCTTTGAAATAGTAAATGTTGATTATTTTACATAAATAAAAATACTGAAAATCATAAGTTGAACCCTTTAGGCCTCCAAGTTCGGTCCTGGAGGGCCAGTGTCCTGCAGAGTTTGGCTCCAACCCTAATCAAACACACCTGAAGCAGCTAATCAAGCTCTTACTAGGTATACTTGGAGCTTCCAGGCAGCTGTGTTAAGGCAGGTTGGAGCTAAACTCTGCAGGACACTTGGTGAACCCTGCTTTAGGCTCATAACCCCTCAGAATTTGAGCTAATGTTGTAATAATGTAATGACACTTTTACAGTTGTTGGTTAATGGTCACATGACATGCAGGTAAACAAATAAAATATGTCATTAATTATATACAGTCATTGTTTTTGCCATAAACTTCAATAAACTGTGAATATTTATCAATAATGTGCCAATAATAATGTTAGGAGTACCATTTTCAGAAGCAATGGTTATGTATATTATATGTATATATATATATATATATATATATATCTGTGTGTGTGTGAGTGTTATATTATAATATATATTATATTATATGCAATTTTCTTTCAAACGCTCCAATCCACAACCATTTCAAATGTTATTTATTTCTTTATTTAGAATAGCAGGAAAGTGCTGTAAACGTCTGTCCTCAAAACGTTGTAAACTATGCTATTATGTCAAAGTGAATCTAGCACACATTGCGTTCCCGAAAGAATGCTAAACTCGCGATGAGATGAAGTCTACCATATTTACTTTGAACCGAGGCGTTCAGAGTCACTAAAATCACAGAGCACAACAGACGATATACTAAATTAAATCTCAGCCTTTAATTTGACGTTCGACTGAATTATTTATTAGCTTTTCATCGAGTCACAAACCTCCGAAACTGAACCAGGACAGGAGCAGAACCCTGAAGAAGCGGCCTGAACTCCAGCACCTCTCTAAACTCAGTCCCTCTCATTTCTCTTCGGCGCGATTGCTTGATTTCTTTCTTCCTAGGGACAAACTGCTTTTATTTATTTCTGGGGTGGTGATAAAATATCCATGCTGCTCACCGCGGGCCTGGTGGCCGGCAGTCGAGCTGAAATTAGATATCTATAATTCAGTTCACACTTCAGACGGCACACTTGACGCGGGGCGAGGAACGACTATGGCGTGTCTCAAGCATGCGCCGCATGAAATTGTGATCAGCGTGGCTCTGGAGGCGAGCACCTGAGGCTGGAGACAACACACCGCAGAATAAAAACACAATGAAGCACACTTTCCTAGAGAGCGACTTTGTATTCAGGGTGCTCGTGAAGCCCGTGTCAGGCTAAAACGGCCGTGATAATTAGCCCGTTCTGCCGCCGTGTCAGATGCGTTCAGGACGAAGATTGCCTGCTCGGACGCTCCGCAGTCGCACCTCCTTCAGCTTATTGAATCTGGCTGTCCAATATCTCTGAATGGCTCTCGACCGTCTCTCCAGCGGTGTGTTCACTTATTGCAGACGACCAGAAGAGCTTCTGAGAGGAGGCCGTGAGACGCAGGCGTTCTGGATGTTACTCGATCTCGTTCAGGATGGAGATCTCGGAAATTAACACGCAGATGACTGTAGATCAGACAGATCAGCTGATCTTCTCTGAATCTGATGGGAAATGTGTCATGAGATGATCGCAGGGTTGGGTTTCTTGGCAAATCTGAGCAGTTTGCTGTTCTCAGGAGAATCATTTTAGTCTCCATGTGGTCTCCATTCTGTCCTGTTGAGTGCTTGACACAATCTGTATTGTTAAAGGTCCTATACAATCAAAGGGTGAATGATTGATGGACTGTGCTTGTCTAGGAGAAGCCACTGAGATGAGACTTGTTTACTCACATGAGGCAAATAGACCAACATTTATTCTGCGTTGTGTTGTTGTTGTTAAGCTGTGGGTTTGGTTGTTTACAGGGCTGCACAGTTTGAAAATTAAATAAATTATTGTTATTATTTGTATTATTATAAAAATTATGCATGTAAATAATCATAATTGAATATTATACTACAGATTATTAAATCTTCAATAATGAACTGCCAATAACTGACCATTGAGTGTTTACTATCGTCTCTTCTGAGACTGTAACGCTGCTCTGACACACTCTCTATTGTTAAAGCACTATAAAAATAAAGGTGACTTGACTTGATTTATAAATCACTTATTTTGGCAGGAAGCTGCTGCTTTGTTAACCGCTGGTTTACACGCACTCATGACTGAAACACTCTAGTGGAAATGAACACAGTGCCATGCTTCGCTCTGAAACACAGCCCAGAAACTCGTTGAATCACAGCCTTGGTGTTTTGGTAATTGCTCTAAGCCATATCACACTTACAGTATGATGAAATCGTGCATCCTGTGTTATTGTCTGGATCCTGGAAGACGTGAGGTCTGTCCTGATGGGTTCAGATAATGCACCGGTAACTCACAGCTCCTTTATTGACAGCTGATCCACATTTAATCTGCTCAAACACACACAGAGAGCTCCTGCCGCGAGAATCACCTGCAAATGGATCCTGTCGCATTCATCTGTGTGTGTGTGTGCGTGTGTGTGTGTGTGTGTGAGAGAGAGTGAGAGAGATAGAGAGTGTGTGTGTGTGTGTGTGTGTGTGTGAGAGAGAGAGAGAGTGAGAGAGATAGAGTGTGTGTGTGTGTGTGTGTGTGAGAGAGAGAGAGTGAGAGAGATAGAGAGTGTGTGTGTGAAGATCAATATGAAGGCAATCATTGAGTGTTTTTGAGGTGTAGCACTTCTGACCTTGACTGGATAAACGCAATCTGTGAGCCGAGAGAGAATATATGAGCCGGCAGCGCTTCATGTGTGTGACGTACAGACCCTCAGCTTCTGCTTAATTTCACTAAAGAAGTGTCTGGGTGTGTTTTACAGATGCTTGTCACTATTATTTTGTTGCAGTGCATAAAAAAGTATACTCTGCCAAATTCAGTTTTTTGGTAATATTTTGAGTTTTTAGTAATATTTTGAAACCAGGCAAAAGAGTCAATTTCTTTGAAACTCAGATTTATACATCATCTGAAAGCTTTCCACTGATGTCTGGTTTATTAGGAGAGGACAATATTTGACTGAAATACCACTATTAGAAAATCTGGAATATGAGGGAGCATAATCTTTTGTTTTCTCAATATATTTATTATCAAAATATTTAAAGTTGTCCAAATTAAGTTCTTATTAATGCATATTGCCAAGAAAAAATAAAGTGTTGACATATTTACGATAGTATATTTACTAAATATCTTCATGGAACATGATCTGTACATGGTTTTCTCTTCTGACTGCTTCTGTGCTCCAGGGACATTTGATTTTCCATTGTAATTTTTTATTCATGTTAAATATTTAGTAATGTCACTTTTAGTTTTAGTTAGTTTTATGACACTTTCAATGTATTTAATATTTTTAAACAAAGTCAAGAAATATATATATTTTTTTTCCTGTAACACACTTGTGTTAAACAGTATGAATAATACAACACAAATAAAATACAGTTATTCTGTATCTTTAATGCATAACTTTTGGCAGTCAGATCAAATAACAAGTCAAAAATCGTTGTTGACATCGCGTGTGTTTCGTTCATTGAACTGGGAATGGAAGGTCAAGTCAAGAGCATTGCATTGTGGGAAACGACGTCTCACTCCACTTGTCCTGATGTACACCACACACTGTAATGTAGGAGGCCATCTGGATGTCCATGTTTACAGAAAGTCTGCAATATGCATATAAATACATGCAAGTTCACCAAAGCTGAAATCCGTTGCATTTGATTTCATCATGGTTGCATTTGAGTTCTAATGACAGAGGCCTTTATTTTACAAGAGAATATGTAGAAATGTGCAGCTGAAGAACTCAGAAGTAATTCTGCCTCAGCGGTGCAGAGATATCGTGGTTTGTCTTTGTGAGCGACGCTCATTAAGGCTAATCGCTCTGAAAAAGCGAGCGACAGATCTGAGCTCATATCAGAGCTTAAGACTCATTTGATCCGTCACACGCCATTTGAGAAGCCATTCGTAGTTCCAGCAGCGTTTCTGATGCCTTCTGCCCGGTTCTGAATGTGTTTGGCTGTCGCGCAGGAAAGCTCCCACACAGCGGCCTGAACTCACTCGCCATCCACGTAATCGCTTCTATCAAGAGCGTCTAAAACACATCTCAGGAGTCGTGCAGAAAAAACACTTTTCTGGGAATCGTGTACATTCATAAATCTGGGAACAGGATTCCTGCCGGAATACCTGATGACTTAACAAGCCGCTAAACGAACATCTGCACAGCTCTAAACACAGCTCTATCAGCCGGCAGTCGTCTGCAAAAAGGGTTTATTCGGCAAACGTCCTACCACAAGTACAGGGCTTGTCCAAAATACAAGTTCAGTAGTGCTCTTGTGAAGAAGAAGTGCATTGTATTGTATTGAGTGTGCACTTGTAGTGACTTAAAGATAAACGCTCTGTAAGTACACTTTTAAAATGTCCATCTTGCAACTAAAGCTATCAAATCCCAGTTTTCACTATGATTGGTCCAGCAGAAAACAGGTAACTTCAGTGTGGCCTTGAAAGCCCTTCTCCCGTGTAAGCGCCTTCCATCTTGGAAAAGTCACACCAATATTTCTCTGGGATTTCTGCCGTCGTCTGTCTGCTTTAAGCTTTCTTTTTTTTTTCGACGGAGACTGATGCTCTGCTAGTTCTTCTAGCACATAATGCATATGATCCTGCATTTTTTTTTTTTTTCCTTTTTTAAATTTCTTTTATCCTCTTACTTCCACCAGAAAAACACAACTGACTTGCTTGCTAATGCCACCACTATTACTTCTTCGCGCACGTTTCAACGTGGTGATGACTCAAGCGGCCTCTTAAAACACCAAGGAAACACTCTGTAGAAGTTTGTCTGTTTAGGGCTACTATAGAAACATGGCGGCACTAATGTTGGCGACTTCCACGTAATGGGAAATGGGAAACTGCATAATTATAAACTGAACTTTAATACATTTGCATTTAATTGTAACTGAAAACATCACATATAGTTTATACACTTCTGTTCTTTTATGGTATATTATTTACGTGATACGTTTCCTTTTTTAAATGAGGTCTTATATAAGATCTTCTGAACTCATTTGATTTGATTTGATTTATTTTTTATTAATTTTTTTGTAAGAAACAGACTGAAATGTGCCATCATTCAGCAAAAAATATTTTCATTGAAGATTTTGAGTTCTTATTCGTGATGGCATCCAGCCGATGAGCCATTTCAGGTTTAACACAGGTCTGGTTTATTCAGTGTGGAGTACTGGGAGTGAATGATGACTTAAAATGGTATCTGTTTCTCAAACAAAGCGATCAAGTTACGTTTTTGATAGTTTAACAGCATTTTTAGGATGTTTTTTGCGCTTATCAGTCGCACTGAACTCTTGCTGTTTGGCAAACGGCAGCTCAAAGACTCTTTCATGTTTAATTCTGTGTTTCATAGAAGAAAGTCGTATGGGTATCAAACAACAAAAAGGCTTTGTTTTTGATGAACTGTTCCGTTCAAAGACTGGTGTTATGGAGTTTTGTCATTTCTGACAGGAAAGAGTGCGCCGTTAAGGACGTTTTATAATGCTCTCCTTAAGCCTTGCGAGCATTCTTAAGAATAGAGAGAAGTGGTTTCGCTAAAGAACATGCTCATTTCTGTGGGAATAATCTCTAAGATGTTTTCCTGTGAAAGGCACGGTGAATGATAATTCTGGGATGTGAGGAGATGGAGAGCTCCTGCAGGGTAAGACGATGGAATAAGACGGTGTCTCCAGCGGAAGCACAATCGGACGTCAGCGAACACACGCTCCATTCAGCTCTGCTTTCATATCCACGAAGAGAGCCGCATCTGTGTGTGAGCGTCTCGGTGCATTACATACAAACACCAGAGGGATTTCATGAGATGGGAATCGCCTTCCTTTCCCAGACTTGATATCCACAAAAACTGACTTTAATTATTTAACATTAACACAGTTTTCTATGGACATCAGCATTCAGCTCTGTATTGAGTTTCAAAAATATCCCCCTTAGACTGATCAGTCTGCAGAAAGTCTGATTTCAGCACAATATCCAGGAAATGTAAAGCATCGCTCACCTGGGGCCCGGAGTGACCTTCAGAGCGGGAAAACCCAGAAGTGCAGAAATGAATCTGAGCTTTGAACACATTCATTTCTTTCTGCATTCATTCACTTATAAAAAGAACAATTAAAAATCATTGCCATTCGTTTCTCTGATATCAATGAGGGACTGTTTTCACAGCAGAACACCCATCGCTGCACAATATCACTGCCACTCGTAACAACAGTGAGGGGAATAATGGCATTAGAAATAAATAACATTACTGACGGCGTTATTTTTTCCAGTAATGAGTAATCAAACTGTTTCTCTCTTTACAATGCCGTTCCTGTTACAGGCAATAAACCGCAGTGTTAGCATAATTTGTTTTAGGCTTGGTTCATCTTAATGGATGCGCAGTGTAACGCACGAGTCGCTGATGCTTTGACTCACATCAAACTACACACGCTACATGTAAACAATATTCTTTGTTGTATTTTTGTCAAAATAGAGTCTCTTTGGAATTATTCAGCTTTTAATAACTGCCGGTTTCTCTGGTAGTGGGTGGAGCTAATGAATGATAAAACAGTCTTATTGGTTTTGATTACAGCAAATACATTTGCTAACACAGACAGCCCAGCACCTCATTATTCCTAGTGTGTTTTAAATTGTTATTACTGGGAGAATTCATAGTATCACATGTGCGTTTGTTATCACAATTATTTTTCATCCCCCCCCCCTTTTTTTATAGAAAAGCAAAATGACAAACAATATTTTCAGCATCAGTCCTAAGTTCAAACCCTTTAGAATGACAGCAACATAAAATGAAATTGTTTTTTTTCTGCCTAAATGCATTTATGTTTGTGTGAATCATTCATGGTCCAGCCAGAAGAAGTGAGTGTAAGGTTCTTTTATGAATCTTTGCAAATCCTAATAATGTGCTCGTTAGCCAGCTCTGTAGCTAAAGTAAACAGTCTCATGAGAATGGCTGGGGAGAGAGGGGCGGGGCCAGCACAGATCATTACCATTTAAAGGCACATGGACTAAAACGGCTTGCTGTGAACAGAGGTCCAATGGGGTGTTGTTTTACACTGCTTTTGAGAAAATTCAACCAAATTATGTTCTAGACTTGTCATTAATACCTTAAAGAATCACATCAATGTGTTTAAAACAGCATAAAACATTAGATGAATGTCCAACTAAAAAGATAACAGGGATTTTTTTACATTGCTAAAAGAACAATTATTCATAACTTTGAGAAAATCTTACCAAAATGTTTACCAAAGTTCTGAGAATGTTTCCTGTTAGATGGGCAACCCCTAGCAATCACTCAGAAGATCTTGGCTGCCACATACAGTAGCAACACCCTTGCGAGTGCATAACAATGTGTAAAAACACCCGGAAAACCCGGGCAGCTATTTATCCATTCCAAAAAAAATCTCTACCAGATTTCATTTTAATTTACTATTAAAACATAGAAAGTGAAGTGTGAGTCTGGTGATTCTGGTCAGTGTCAGGGCAGGTGTGTGTGTCCTCAGAGACGCAGCCGCTCCATCTGTTTCGCACACCTCTGAGTTTCACTTGACAGCTAATTAATAACCAGCTTACGAGCAGCAGGACGAACTCTCCAACACATGCCACCTAATGGCCACAGATCCCTCGGCCCGGTCCAGCTCAACACCGTCCAGAGACCGATCCATCGCTTCTGGTAGAAACGTACAGCTTCCTCGTGCTGCTCCGAAACCCAGCAGACCATCTGATCAATCCAAACCCAGCAACAAATAAGTCTAATCTGTGTCAAAATCATACTGAATAGCCAAGACATCAAGGGCATCGGGTTTGAAATTAGCGCAATTAATTAACATATGCACATTGCCATCCAGACGTGTGGCACGACTGCTTTTAGCAGCAATGGATTCAAGAAAAGCAACTAAACAGAGACTACATGTCACGTCTGCCAAAATTTTAAAACACTAAAAAAATGAGGAACCCATAATGGTTTTTGTTTGGCTTTTATTTCTGAAGAGTGAGCAGTCTCTCTTCATCACTTCATCAAGGAAAAATATAGAAATTTACCCAACACTTCTGATGACTTCTGCTTTTGAAAACACCAGACATGTGAAAAAGGCCCTATTTGTTAGCATTTGTCTTTGGGCAAGGCCTAAATTTTGAAAGTCGTTCTGGAAGAAGATTTCCATTTTAAAGGATAACAAAGAAAAAATAGCTGTGTCCGAAATTGCATACTGCTTAAGTAGGTACTACATTTAAAATTGAACGTACTACCCAACCGTTAAAAAGTATGTTCTATATAGTATGAATGTGGGTAGTATGAATGGAATTCGGACGTACTACATCCGCCATATTGATGTTGTCACGTGTCATGTGTCGTCACAACAGCGCAAAAATGTAAACTTTCAATAAGTCTTCCGTTTATTTAGAATGTGTTAAACAAGTGTAATTTAATCACAATAAACAATGTTTTTTTTCCTGGTGCTTACACTTAAAATGTCCATTTAAAGTGTCCATGGTATGCCTACTATAGAATTCAGGCGGAAGCAGTAGGTCATCCAGGTACTTCTCGCCTACTGAATGTCGAATGATGTGAATTCGTACATACTACTCACCTACTGTTTTTCACGTACTATATAGTAGGGAAGTAAGCATTTTCGGATGCAACAAATGTAAACATACTGATTAATAATTCATGCTAAGACCATAATCATGCACTACCAAAGTAAACAGTGTTTTATATCTACTTGAGATGCGTTTCCCTGTCTTTATTTGCATACGTGATCGTGATGTTATCCGAATAATGCAGTCAGGTCACATTGCTTTCTTTTGGCAGTAATTGGATTAGATTACTGAATAAATGTAGGCAGAAATTAGTCATCTGTCCCGAATTCACCGAAATCTGACAGAAACAAGAGTTTTAGTAGAGACTCGGGAAACGTTGCGCCAAATCAGTGCAATACTCAGATGTAACCACCATCTGACTCTCAACCATGTGTTTTGTAATACAGTTTTTAAGTGTCTTTGTGTTATTTTTGGATTTTCATGTGAATGTGTGTGTGTGTGGTTTTAGCCCCCATCTGTGCTCCAGGCTACAGTAGACAGGTGGAGGGTTACAGATTTACCTGAAGGCTCCTCAGAGGAAACACACTGCAAAGAATCGCAGCAGAGGAAATTCATTGCATCAGTCTGTCCAAACTCTCAAATAAAGCTCAGAAACTGAGAGCTGAATGACAGATAACGAGGCATGTAGGTGTTGCAAGAAAACTTGGATAAACAGGAGAAATGCAGAGCAATCGGGTTCTTCTCGAGAATTCATGGTCAAGGGCTGGGCGTCACAGGAGGTGAAGGGAGGGGTCATGGGGTCAGAATAAGGGCCATTGCAATAGATAGGGTCATAAGGTGAAAGTTGAAGATGAAGTTAAAGTTTGGAGTCACAGGGATTGGTCACAAAGCAAAGGACGGGTAAAGGTAGATGTCAAAGGTCAAAAAACAGGTCACAGGGAAAAAGATGAGCTCACGAGGCAATGCCAGTGGTCAAAGGACCCACAAAAAGGGTGAACAAAATGTAGATGGGGTCACAGATCAAGGGTGGGTCAAAGGCAGGGGTCACAAGGCCAAATAGAGTTTCTAAGGGAAATGATGGGGTCAATGGTCAAAAAGAGGGGTCACATGGAAGTAGAAGTGGTCACTAAGCAAAGGATGGGGTCACTGATGAAGTGCGTAAAAAGAAAGATCATACGAGTTGAAGTGTAGGTCAAAGGCAGTGGTCAAAGATCAAAAAGAGGGGTCACACAGCGAAAGAAAAGGTCACAAATGAAGGAGAATCCCAGAAGGTGAAGGGTAGGGTCGGGTCAAAAGAAAGGCTCAAAATGCAAAGAGAGGGGTCGCAGGGCAACGGCTGGGATTCGAAGTCAAGTAAAAGATGTAGTCATACAGTGTGAAGGATCATGGATGGGGTCATGGATGGCAGGTGGGGTGATGCAGCAGAATCAAGGTCACTCTGGTCAGAATAAAAGAGGGATCCCTGTAGGTGGAGTGTGGGGTCAAAGGTAGGGGTCAATGGTGAAAAGGAAGCATCACAGGTCAAAATATGTCTTTACAGGTGAAAAGAAGATTCCTCAGAAGTAAATCATGAAGTCACAAGGACAAACAGCACCAGTATCTCCTAGAAATCCACTGAAATCTCCTCAGAACAGGGTGTTATTGGTCTGACGCAGCTTTGTGAAGTCACTCTCAAAAGTGGATATATTTTAAAAAGTTTGAAAACCATGATCCTGTTTAGTCATGTGACACATTCTATATGCAGTGCCCTCCATACGTATTGGGACAGTAATGCCAAAATCACTTTTTGCTGTGTAGTGAAGACATGATTAAAAGATGTTTTTAAAGAAGTTTTACTAAATAAAAAGGACAGCACTCCATCCCACTTTTGTGAGTGTAGATATTGTAAATACCCATAAACATCACCTACGTCATCTACGCAGCCTTTAATGCAGCCAATTCCAGCTGTTGCTTAGTTTCTGAGGTCTCCCATTGTGTGGCCAGCCTTAGTAAAGACTTCAAATTAAATGTGTGTGTCAGATAAGTTACACATACCATGTGCCATTTCAGTAAAAGGGTTGGGAACCATTTCCCTCATTAAACAATAATTCAACGAATCCAAGCCTTGCAGTCTCTGCTGATGATGTTAGATACTGGCATTAGGATCAGGGTTTAGAAGCAGTACCCTACAAAGAAGGGTTGTAGAACAGGTTAGTCTCACACAAAACACCAGGTTTAGTCTTACAATTATACACCAGGCCGTTGAGTGGAATTGGTTAAATCTGTTGATGTCCACGCTGCTGACACATGGTCTTACATCATGATGTTCTAAAACTGTTTGAAGGTTCAATGCTGAAAGCCAGCCAGAGCCTGAAATACAGTCGAGGTTAGCCTCCTGCATCCTAAGCATGGGGAGAAGCTGTATTTGACCCTGTGTGAGGTCAAAGGAAGATATCCTGTCCACTTGACCTGTGAGTTACAGGAAGCACTGTGCTGCTCTACTGCGTATGTTATGCTTGCTGTGGATGTTTGAAAGTAATCGCTGCACTGTTTTGTGATTTCCCTGATTTAGTTGGATTTCTAAATCCTTAATTTAGTCTGGACTTTGCTGCTATATTTTGAGTTGTTTCGTGTTCTTTTTCTTCTTCTTTTTTTCCTCATTGTGAATAGGGACTATTTTTGTTGACTGTGATGCTGGCAGATCTATTCTTTGTTCCCCTAGTGTAACCAGCCTACAGTTATCCTCGGGAACATCGAGTGGCAACTCGGCAAGGACTTTGCTGCTGGAGTCATGGACTGAAGACTTTATATTAAACAGAAAACAGGGCGATCTCTTGCTGAGATTTTTCTGCTTTTCGTGATCCTGGTAATCCTTGTGAAAAAAAGTTGTACTTCAGCACACCCTTAAAAAAAAGGAAAACAAATAAGTGAAAGTTTTTTGTGCACACATACACAACGTGATGAAGTCTGGTTAGATCAAACCTGTCCTGAGGACCCCCGACCACTGCATGTTCTGTATGTCTCTCTCAGCTACCACACCTGATTCAACTTGTGATCAATGATCACATAATTTAAGATTTAAAAAGCATGCATGTTCCTGTAACAATGCAGCATGATGTGCATCAGCAGATATTTTAATATCAGAAATGTCTTTTTATTTATTAATGCTTCACTGTAGGTATGGTATTATTGGGATGATACTCATCGTTCTTCTTCCTCCAAACACGGTGAATGGAGTTAAAACCAAAAAGTTCTACTTTGGTCTCGTCTGACCACAGGACTTT
>JAUMHI010000043.1:28185325-28201092 GCA_032359435.1 Enteromius unitaeniatus
GAGTGTGTGTGCGCTGTTAATGTGGCTTTTTAAATGCAGCTCATCTCAGATGCTGAATAAACCTGTGTGTGAAGTAAAGAAAATATATACAGCTTGTACACAACTGTTTTGGAGTCAGTAGATGTATTTTGTGATGGAAATCAATATATTTATCATGCAATAAATTGATCAAATGTCAATAAAGATATTTATAATGTATAACTTTCTATCCATCTGTAAATCCTAAAACAAAACCATGTCTTTCCACAAAAATAGTGTGCAGCACAAGTGTTTTCCACATTGATAATATTCAGAAATCAGTGTATTAGAATGATTTCTGAATCATGTGACACTAAAGACTGGAGTAATGATGCTGAAAATACAGATTTGGTAGCAGAAATACATTGAAGAGAGTTGAAGAGATATTGCTGTTTTCATTGATAATATCTATATATTTATTTGACATTTTTAAATAAATGTAAAATTATATGTATGCATACAAGTATTTTTGATTAAATGAATGCAGCTTCGGTGAGCAGTCGAGACTTCTTTGAATGACAGCTTCCAGACTCCAAATATGAATAGTGTTTATATCTGTCTGTTTTGTATTTCCAATGTTTCATCAAAAGTTCAAACATGCTTCAGCTCTGAAACAAGCTGCTTTCCTCGTGATGTCATCAAAGCCTCTTCTTCATTTAGAGCAGTGTTTGGTCGCTCACTTTCAGCAGTGATGCATCATTATGCAGAGGCGTCTTTCTCACGACAGTCATTCAAACACAGCGTTTATTTGCTCGTTTGGTCTGTGTTATTTTAGTGTCTGATTAACTGAATGAATTATGCAGATGAGGTGAAAAGGAATCTGAAAGTTCTGTGATCTGCTGTTCTATAGGAGCCTGGTCCTCTAGACTAATGCTGAGCGAGTGCTGTACCATCTGAAAACGCTTTTGTTTGTTTTTTTTGAAGCATTTTTAGAGGACAGTGTCTCAGGGTAATATTTAGACTTTTCCCACTGTAATTGAATAACAATTGTTTAATGAATCTGCCAATTAGTTCCAATATAGTCATTAGTCTCTTGTGAAAAACAAGTGCATTTTAGCATACTTATTACTGAAATAATATAATTCAGTGTTAACTAAATGAATGTTTTGAGACACTTTACTGCATGTGGTTTGCAGGACGCGAGCACATGTTTATATGAAATTTCATAAATACTCTTGTCTTTACAATATGGTAAATTTACTGTTGAATGCACTAGTGAACTAGCTTTAATGACATTTCTATTGAAATTGTATGGAAGGTATTTCAGTATAGTAATGATTAAGTTGCAGTATAGTGCATTTTAAATCTATTAACTTCAAATGTAATATTAAATAACACACCATAGTTAAAATGGTAATCGAGTTATTTGCATGTGCTTTAGTATGTTCCATATAGTAACACATCAAAATTAATGAACATCTTTGAAACATGACACATTTTAAAAGTGTCTTGATAGTGTCTCTCTTGAAGGAGTCATGGCCAAATTCTCTAGACTATCATGGCCTTCCAATAATCCCCATCTATTGATTGGCTGTAACTCTCTCTCCTCTCTACCTGTAGCTGATTGTAAAGAGCTTATTATATTATCTGCAAATACAGTTCTTAAAAATAGAGCTTAAGAATTTAAGTACACTTAAGAGCACTTTTCACAAAGGGTCATATGACATTTCCAGCTCATGTGATTGGACTTACATTTCTCAACAAAATATCTTGACAGAAGTAAAGTAAATTTGAAATTATACTTCAGCTCACAGTCTGTCTGTGTTTTAGTTTGAGTTTCTGAGCACTTCAGTTCCCCACTTCATGAGAAAAATATACCAACAAACAAGCACATGCATATAAATAGCTCCCTGCTGCTTCCAGGTTCTTGTTGAACGCTGTTTAGAGTGCTTCTCGCAGCGCAGGGCATTTGCAGAGGCAATTTGAGCAGACAGACTCATTTCCCTGAGCGATGCAGCTCTTTTTGAGTAAAGCACTGACCCCTGCTGGCTTGGATGAATTACAGAAAACACACTCCTGTCATCTGACTCCTGTTTACTGAAGGGAAGGAATGGGTTTGAGGGGAAGACTGACAGATGACAAACAAACAGACAGACCACAGACAGACAGATGACAAACAAACAGACAGACGGCGGACAGACAGACAAAGAGACAGACGACAGACAAACGACAAACAGACAGATGACAGACAGACAGACAGATATCAGAGAGACGGAAAGACACACAACAAACAGACAGGCAGACGACAAACAGACAGATGAAAAACAAACATACAGACAGACAGACGACAAACAAACAGACAGACAGACAGACATAAAGAAAGAAAGAAAGACAGACAGACAGAATACAAACAGACAGACGACAGACAGACAGACGACAAACAAACAGACAGACAGACAGGTATAAAGAAAGAAAGAAAGAAGCAAAGACAGACAGACAGAGAGACGGAAAGACAGATGACAAACAGACAGACAAACAGACAGACAGAAATAAAGAAAGAAAGAAAGAAAGACAGACAAACGACAGACAGATAGACGGACAGACAGACGACAGTCAGACAAACAGACAGAAAGACAACAGACAGACAGACGATGGGCAGACGACAAACAAACAGACAGACAAACAAACAGACAGACAGATGAAAAGACAGACAGACAGATATCAGACAGACAGAGAGATGGAAAGACAGACGACAAACAAACAGACAGATGAAAAACAAACATACAGACAGACGACAAGCAAACAGACAGACAGACAGACATAAAGTAAAAAAGAAAGACAGACAGACAGAAGACAAATAGACAGACAAACAGACAGAGAGACGGAAAGACAGACAACAAACGTCTCGGTTACGTATTGTAACCCTCGTTCCCTGAAGAAGGGAATGGAGACGTCACGTTGGTGACCGACGAATAGGAATCTTGCTTCGAGAGGTCCAGTCTACTCTGCGTGTATAGAAACACGCCAATGAAATTGGCATACGCTAATTAGTATCCAGCTGCATATGACCGTAGCGCGAGTATAAATAGGCAGCGGATTAAGCATTTCATTAGTTTTTCGCTGAGGAGCGCTGAGCCGGTGACACGGCCCCCTAGCAGCGGTACACATCAGTGGTGACGGGACGTGAAGTAGGGTTAGGTTCCCTTTCAGTCAGTCACTCTGACATCACGTCGGTGACCGGCGAATAGGGATCCCTATGGAAAACGCAATGAAGCTGTCCCTTCCAGTGTCATGTGGGAGTCTCCCAAACCCCCAGTGTTTGGTCTCTGGGACTCAGAACACAGGAAACCAGTACTGCACTATCAAGTAACTGGAGCACTGGGATGTCCGAAGACGTGCGGAGCCTGCCTTCCATAGTAGGTCTAAGTATATAACCTATGTCAAAGAATTTTCAATGCATATGGAATATAGTAGGAGACTGAACCCTCATGGAAGCTACTGCTGGAATAGACAGCAACTGCTGGGGAACATGTTTTTTTTTATTTAACCATGAATACCACATGAGGTCCTCTCAGGGTATCACTCAAGGGGTCCCAGCCCTCTGGCGGTTCTAAAGGGTTCAGCGCATCGAGCGCATAGCGCCAGATGCTCCGCAACATCCGGCTGCCGAGGGGAACGGAGGAACTCAACAGGGTCTACTGATAAGGATGCTCTGGAGAAAAACGTTGCCAAGCCGACTGAACAGTTCCTACTCTGGTCCTTCAGCTACTGAAGGTGAGAACACGGGAGGATACTGGTTCAACACAATGGCTATAAAACCTAGCAAAGGTGTTAGGGGTCGCCCAACCCACAGCTCTGCAGATGTCTGCCAGCGAGGCGCCGCATGCCAACACCCAGGAAGCTTCCCTCCTTGTAGAGTGAGCCCGTACACTGAGGGGGCAGGACACACCCTTAGCCTGATAAGCCAGGGTGATAGCATCCACTATCCAGTGGGCCCTTCTGCCGTCCACCGTAACAGACAAAGAGCTGGTCTAAGGTCCTGAAACTCCGTGTCCGATCTACGTAGCACCTAAGTGCTCAGACAGTCAGCAGGGTTGGGTCTGCCTCCTCCGAGGGCAGCGCTTGGAGGCTCACTACCTGATCTCTGAAGGGAGTGGTGTCCCATCCAGGGGCCAGACGTGGAGTTTCCACAGATCTGGGCGCGGGTGTCATAAGGTGCCCCATATCTGAGTCAGTAGATCCTTCCTCAGAGGAATCGGCCAAGGAGGGGCTGTCACGAGAAGCATGAGTTCGGGGGAACCAGGTCCTGGTGGGCCAATATGAGGCTACCAGCAGGACCTCCTCCTCGTCCTCCCTGACCTTGCACAGGAACTGTGCCAGAAGGCTCACTGTGGGAAAAACATATTTGTGTAGCCCCTGCGGCCAGCTGTGGTCCCCTTGGCCAGAATGTAAAACAACTGGCAATGAGAGGTCTCTGGAGAGGCAAAAAGGTCTACCTGTGCAGCTCCGAACTTCTCCCATATTAGCTGAACCAAAAGGGGATGGAGTCTCCATTCTCCAGGGAGCGATGCTCGAGACAGCTCGTCGGTTGTCTGGTTGTAAACACCTGGAATGTGAATGGAGCGAAGCGACCTCAGATGCTTTTCTGTGAAGACCACAGCATGCCTGGAGCCCTGCTGTAAGGGTACCCCAACCCGGAGAAACGCTAGGTCTGACCACGGGGAAAAGGCTAGACGGCAGGCCGTTGTTATCTGAACCCGGAACATGCCATGCTTCCACGCCCATCTCGGGACTCGATTGTGAAGCTAGTGCTGAAGCGGTCTCATATGGAGCAGCCCGAGCGCTATCACCACTGTGGCCACAGCCATATTCCCCAAGAATTCCTCTGAAATTGTTTCAGTGAAATTGCGCTCCGAAGCGAAAAGCTAATAAAACGATTAATCTGCTGCCTATTTATAATCGTGCTGTGATAGTATGCAGCTGGATACTAATCAGAGTATGCCAATTTCTTTGCCGTGTTTCTATACACGCAGAGTAGATTGGACCTCTCGAAGCGAGATTCCTATTCATTCACCGATGTGACGTCAGAGTGACCGACTGAAAGGCAACAGACAGACGAAAAGACAGACAGACAGACATACAGACAGACAGAAAGACGACAAAAAGACAGACAGAAAGAAAGAAAGACAGACAGACAGACAGACGACAAACAGACAGATAGACGGACAGACAGACAGACAAGACAGACAGAAAGTGGTTGATTTCATTAACTGGTGTTCATGACAGACTGATTTCGGCAGAACTCTGCAGATGAGACACAAGAGGCGAGTCTTCAAACTTCAGAAAACATTTCTGACATCAGCAAACAAAGCACGCTTCAGAGAGAAAATCTCAGAAAGTGGAGCTGCTAAATGGGTCAGAAAGATGCTGAATCTCTGCTCCAATCTCCATTTAATAACAGGGTGAGGAATATCTCCTCATCAGGGACAATTGAGTTTATGAGAACTAGTCATATTAATATTCAACAAGAGCAAACACACATTTATTGCTATTAAAAACAGGGTTCACACTGTACTTATGAGTCAAACTTTGGTAAAAGAGTTTAAATTTAAAAGCTTTCACAGAAATAAATATAAAAGTAGTTTCAAAAGTAGATCAAGCTTGAAAAGTGAGCTGTTTAGCTCATATTGTTATATTCATCAAATACTATTTGAGTACATTTCACAGTATTTATTTATTTATTTTTTTCAAACAGCAATTTGTTTGTAATATTTTGGCAACACTCATAAGCATCTTTTTCTGAGAATGTACATTTGTCATTTGTCAATTTTTTGTTGTTGGTTTTATAGACATAGTATTGAACAATTTTCAAGTGCTAAAAACAAAGCAAAAGTAAGTAAAATATTTCTTTAATAAGATCTCTAATAATCTTTATTTAGAATATTTTTTACAGTGTAAGGTAGAGTCAGTTTTTAAGAGTTTTAGGTCCTGATTTGTATCTGTCCATGTTAACTTTCTGTTTTCATTAATCATGGTTTACGGTTTATGGTGAGATGATGAAGGCCCTTCGGTCGGTCCAATCTTGAAGGCCGGAAGGATTGAAGGAGCTGAAGGATTCAGGAGATTTTTATTAGGATGAATAATGCTGGAATGGTCCGGCAGATTTTATATGTGTGTTTAATGAAACTTCCAGCTCATCTGTAAACCAAAAGCAGATGTTTGATTTATGAGGCGTTGCGTTCTCATAAGACGAGGCGTTCAAGCAGAAAGGCGTTCAGGGCTTATTTTGCATGATTTTCCATGGCCTGGTCAGAAGGCCTCCAGGACGCGGCTTCAGAATGAGCCGGCAGAAGATAATAATTCTGACTTTCTCAATGAGAGATGAAATGTTTACTCATTCGGAGCCGCCCGCGGCCGTTGAGCGCTCTGCTCTTAAAAACAGAAATGAATCTGGGCTTGAAGTGTCAGTTAAACAGAAGCAGAAATATTTGTGCATCCGGCGGCTCAGAAGACAAACCCATGTCAGCGCCTTAGATAACAGCCCAGACGAGAAAAACACCAAGAAGCACCGTGCAGTCATTCTCACGTGTTTTAGTGGCATGGCTTTTTAGGAGAATACAAAAGGCATTACCAGACTAAACCTGTGATAATAAGAATGAAGAGGTAAATACTGTAAATAACATCAGAAGCGAAGTCAGTAAAAAGGTTAAAGGGTTACTCCACCCCAAAATTACAATTTGTTTTTAATCACTTACCTCCATGTTCTTCCAAAACTTTAAAAGCTTTGTTCGTGTTCAGGAACACATTTGAAGATATTTCAGATGAAAGCCAGTAGGTTTGTGACTGTCCCATTGACTGCCAAACAATTACACTGTCAAGGTGCAGAAACGTTTAAAACATCATCTGAATGCTCATCAGCCATCAGTGCTTCAACCGTAATATTATGAAGCTATGAAAATACTTTTTGTACTGAAAGAATACAAAAAAAAAAAAAGAAAAATTCAAAGACTTAGCACCGTAACATCTCTGTAGTGCCATTTTGGACAGCATCTTGTGTACTGACGTTTCATATGCAGTTCTGTATTAGATGCATTATTAATGACAACATTTTCCATTTGGGGGTGCCTTTAATGCATTAAAAAAAATAACTAAAGACAATCATAATCAAAATTGTGTCCTGATCTATTTTACATAAAGTAAAATGTGGGAGAAATGTTCAGCATAAAACTGTGTTGCTCTTATCTTCTGGCTTTTGTTATCAGATAGGTCCAACATGAATTTGTGTTCCAATACCTGAGTATAAACGTGTGTATTCATTTACATATTTTGGCAGTAGATCAATGGTAGTTAATTATTAGTATACTCCTCTGACCAGTCATGTTACACCTGTATTCATACAGTATATAAGTAAGGGATAATATTCAGCTAGCAGGTTGTTATCGCAGAATAAACCCGAGAGGTTTATCGAGCCTGGCACGAAGCGGAGACTGAAGGGCTTTATGCGTTAAATAAAGCGATAAATTATGTGGTAAATAATAAAACAATAAATAAACAATACAAAACAATAATAAAAATGTGTTTTACCTGGGGAGTCAGTCAAATCATCGTCTATGCACTGCTGAAATCCACTGCTTTTGTTTTTCCATCCTTGTTGAAGTCCTCCATTTTAACTCATGGTTGAGCATTTTTAAGTCACAGGATGGCACCTGTCAACGAAAGCAGAGTGATATGATTACTAATAGTCAAGATAATGCGTAGACCCCGATGAGCCTGTGTTATTAGTTTTACTGGTTGTTATCAGACGTTCATTAAACATTGACCGGCTCATGAAGCTCACTGTGTTCAGTTTGTGAATCAGGAGTGAAACCTGATTGTGCTGCTGCTGTGTGAACACTGACAGGACCGCTCTTATCTGTAGCTCATCGTCCTGTAAATGTCAGCTGGATCCTCAAACACTCGGCCGCTTGCAGGGAAAGAGGCTGTTTTCCTCAAATGTCAAGTGTCTTTTAAACAGAAGCCTGTAGAGTTATCCTGAGTGCTCGCTGAGACACAGTTACAGTTTTTAGTAACAGCTGAAATCAGCCAATGTGCGTGTCATTTAATCAGCTGACGGACTGAAAGACAGATGTCTTTGTGTTAATGTGCTGGACTAACAAAACAGGATGAAACTGTCAGGAATCTCCGTGGCGTTGATGCCTGTGCATTGCCGAACATTATTTTGTAGGTCACACAAGTTTGGATGTTGTGGGATTGGTGAGTGCGGGGTCAAAGGTCGTGATGGAGCAGTGCTAACTGAGCAGCAGTGCTGTGTTCTGTAGGAGCCAACGCATTTCTGAAAGTCTGCGACTAGAACAGCTGAAGCTCACACACAGATGACAGGAACATTCATCACATCCCACTGATTTATAACACACACACACACACACACACACTTACAGACATATAATGCTGTTATAATAAATGGCATTAGTGTGAGATTCAGTCCGAGCCGCTGAGATTTCTCCGCTTTGCTCTGCTCTTTTCTGTTCTAAACTCTCTCTCGCAGTGTTTTTAATCATGCTGGAACTCACTATTTTTTCTTTCTTTTTTTTTACACTGAGCTAATGATTTCTTTTTCTATCTGCGTACCCTAAGCCCTCACACACACCTTTTGTATTTCTTCAACAACTTTTCAGCCATGAAGCAAACCTGCAACAGCATGGCAAAAGATATTTAATTTGTGAGCTTGCAGTCTTGCGTACAGCACAAACACTGAATGAACTGAATCATCTTCTGACTCACTCACTGAACACAGCGTTAACAGTGACTCGGAATAAAGTGTGTTTGGTGTGTTAAGGGCTCTTGGAGATGTATATAATTGTTCTTAGGATGGAGTTAAAGATGCTCACAATATTAGTCAGAATATATACTAGAAATATTTGTCCTAGATATGTATTTATTTGTTTGTTTGTTTCATCATGCATCATGTCAATTTGTGAGCAATTTTCATGGTTTAATTATGCTAAAAAACTTATTCTTAACATATTTTTTTTACTAAATATAAACTTGCATTGTTTTATATTTCTGGTATTTCTGGTTTAAATTTTAGGTCAAAATGTAGCATAATGTAGCATTAATATTTCATCAATAAATGGTAAGAAATGATCCAAACTAAGCGCATGGGTCCGAACAGCTGAGAGGTTTCTGTGGAATGACTTCTATATTCATTCCTTCTAATGAAGGAGGCTCTTGTAGAGGTGCTTTATGATACATTGATTATTGGATTGACTCACTTCTTCACACTAATAATAATGTCTCCCGTGTTAAACTATGGGATGTTGGCTACTTGGCGCTCCCGTGAGCTCACAGTGCCAACCAGTGGGGCCGTTTCCATGGCAACAGCTGGCAGGGAGGTATGTGGGAGATTTTTCAGTATTTATAGGCGGGTTTAGATATGAATAGGTATGGCGAGATGTAGATGAATGTTTTAGTCCAAAACAATAAACAAAGTTTGTTCAAAGAGATATCTTGTGTGCTGGAAGAAAGAAAATCATCGTTGTGATGCTGCCGTTGGCGGTGAAATGTAATTTGAGTTACGGTCAAATAAATATTGTTCTTGCAGAAGATAAGGGAATGTGTTTTTGTCATGCATGCAAATCTGTGTGACTCATTAGAATGAGTGATCTGATACTGAATCCTACCAACATCAAACTATTAACATCAAAAGTGTTTTGTGATAATGTCTCGTGTGCAGTCAGAACAAATGATCGTTTAGGGTCTGATTTCTGTGGAGAGAAAATGTGATTTTTACATGCTAAACACACACAGAATGTAGGATATTTTCTGTGCCTACATAACAACCTGGGCCATCTGTTCTCCCTGCCTGTGTGTGTGTGTGGAAGCATGGATCATACTGTGAAGCCGGAGATTGCTCACAAATTCTGCTTGTAAACAAAGACAGACGCCTATGCATTACACTACACTATAACACACACACACACACTACTGCTGTGAGGGCCACTACTGTCAATCACATGTAAAGTACTTTTTTTCATTTTCCCTGTAGCTGTGAAAGAGGCAGGGACTGACACGCTCATGCACTTTCATAGTTTGAAGAAAGCAGGAGGTCATCAAAAGCCCTATTCGGATAGGACTGGTTTTACAGAGGGTCATTAGAGAAAGTTGTGTCTCACAGACGTATTTGGTGATTCTAATCCTGCTCGAATCTGCCGTGTCTGTGTTTTCTCATACAACCTCTAAGAATTCCAGACCAAAGTATCTACTGTTCCTCCTCTGAGAAAACCAATGCTGTCTGAAAGTGATTGTCTGTGATTGCCAGTCATATATTATATATATATATATATATATCACAACACATTTGTGTGAATTGCCGTAGATGCTCTTACTGCTGTTTGATATATTTGTCTCCTGGCAAAGTGACTGTATCATAAGGGGAAAGTAGAGTTAGAGGGAAATTGTTGTGGTAACTGGTTTAGGAATGCAGTTTCGAGAAAACTGCAATACTAGAGTTACTTTCAAAGTTGTTACAGGCCTGTTGTAGAAGGTTGTGTAGAGTTGTAGTGAGGTTGTCATGGTAACTATGATAGAGGTGCTGTGTCTCATGATGTTGTGATGGATGGCTGATTAGAGTTGCAGCAAGGTTCTCAAGGTGACTGAAATAGTGTTTAGTCTCACTGGTGATGTCACAGTGTTGAGATTTTGGTTGGTGTACAGTTGCAAAGAGGTTGTCATGGTGACAGTGATGTGGGAGAGTGTCAGTGAGGTTGTTATGGTGACCGATAGAGGGTTGTGTAGAGTTGCAGTGAAGTTCTTATAGTACTGTGATAGATGGCTGCATATAGGTTGTTATAGTAACTGTTAAACGAAAGGGGTACAGTAAAAGTGATGTTGTCATGGTGATTGAGAAAAGGGGAGACTAAAGTTGCAGCAATGCTGTTAGAGACGATTGTAGAGAAAAGCAGTAGAGTTGCAGTGAGGTTGTTGTAGTAATTCGGTATAAAGTTATGTAGAGTGAGGTTGAGGTTGTCAGCTGGCATACAGTTACAGTGGGGTTGTCATGGCAACAGTGATACCGTAACAGTGAGGTTGTCATGGCAGCTGGCATACAGTTACAGTCAGGGTTGTCATAGCAACAGTGATATGTTACAGTGAAGTTGTCATGGCAACAGCGATACAGTTACAGTTACATTGTCATGGTAGCATTGACACAGTTACAGTAAGGTTGTCGTAGCAGCAGTGATAAGGTACAATTTCACTGTAACACTACTTTCCCCTACTTAGCTGCTTTTCTGTGATACAGTCATCTTGCCAGGAGACCTCTGCTCATTTTCTCTGTGACTGTGATATAGGATGGAGTGGAGCTGTAGATCTTCTTTCTCCATCACTAATGCAGAGGAGATTGAGTTGTTGTCCATCACAGATTTGAGTGGGTCAGGTTGTCTTTCTTCCTGATTATAAAGTCTAATTAAATCATCTCCCCTGTTCTCCTCCTGGATGTCTAGTAAGTTGCTTCCAGTCAGGCGTCTCATCGCTCACTAATGAACTCCTAAAGTGCTCACTGAGCACGCTCGCATGAGCCGGAGGGATGGGAAAATCCCTCCTTGTGTCCAGTGTTCCTGGTGTTACCGCAGCGAGGGAGAAGTGACACAGATCTGCAGAAAGGAGTGGTGACAGAGAGACAGACGGTCTTCTCTACCAAACCTCAGCTCTCTGGTGGAGAACAGTGAATATCAAATAACACACTACAGTTCAGTTATAATCAAGAACTTTGAGAGATTGTATACCTGTATATTAGTCAACTCATCAAAATAAGTGTACTAAAATACTAAAACTTCTCATTTGTCTTTATAGCAAGCTGTACACAAGTGTGCCCCAAGTCTTTTTTTGTTTGTTTTATTTTAAGTACACCAAGTACAGTAAGCACACTTCTTTTTCACAAGGCTGTGAACATCCTAATTAGTGATAAATGTCATTTGATTAAAGCAAGAGAGGGCAGGTGCAGAATAAAACATCCTGTGCTGCAACACCCAAGCAACATCTTGAGCGGCAACCATTTGTCAATGCTGTGCAGTTGCTAGGGTGTTTTTCATGGTTTCTAGGGTGTTGCTATGTTGTTGCTAGCTGGAAAACAATGCAGAGTGATGTTTAAAATCACTAACTTCTTCAGATGATGTACTGATCTAGATAGCAGCTCTATCACCTGGAGAGCAGCACATATCTCCACCTGTCTCTCATCTCGTGTAATTAAGCTATTTTGGTGGTTAAATTCCATTTTGTGATGGCAAGCGAGCGTCGTCAGGATTGAGAGTCAGTGCAGGATCACAGGCAGATCTTCATTCTGACAGCAGAGCAGATCAGATCCGCCGCTCAGACAAAAGCCGGCGCTGATGAATACCGTGAGTCTCTCAGAATTTTGTTATTTTTACCTGTCAGGTGTGTATCGCTGCGTTTCATTTGAGTCCGTTTCTGAGATTCTGACGGCTGCTTCCTGCCCTCACAACGTCAACTTCTGCAGCACAGAGCTGTCACGCGCGCGTGTGTGTGTGTGTGTGTGTGTGTGTGTACATTTGTCAGGTTCTTGTTAGCTGCTTTACCACATCAGTTTGCAGCTTGGAAACTTTCCTCTGGTTGTTTTGAGTTGTTTTGTAGAGTTCATCTCCTGATTGGTGTTTGACTGTCAGAGGAAACGTATGTTGGTCAGAATCTTGTCTCACTTTTGCCGCTTGTCATGAGGTCTGGTCCACTCTGTTTTATTGAGCTGCACTCACACACTATGACAGATTTCACTCCTGTTTGAAGGTCCGATCCACTGAACAGTGTTTGAAATCCATCTGCAATGAGCAACAGCCAATGAGAGTGTGGAGAATGGCTTCTTGATTTACATGCAAATGACTGGGCGTGGTCTGTTTTGTCTTTATCTAACTTCCTGTGGTGTTTTCTTTGTACTGTTATATATTTTTGTACTGTTTGTACTGCTAAAAAACAGTTTTTTTATGCATGCATTTTGTTTGTTTAATGTTAGCGCTGCGCAATAACAGAAATCAGGCTTGATATTTGCTTTCCTAATGTTTGTAACTGTTGCAGACCTAATATATAATGTATGCAAAATAAAACAGCTCATTCAGCATTTAGTTTGAGCTTCTGAGGTTATGAATCAACACGTTCTTAAGAGCCTCCCTCTTCTGACACAAATGAAGAAAAAGCAGATTCCAGCAGCGCTGCAGTGCTCCGACCTCAGATCAGTTCTGCTCTTACCGTCGTCTCATTGAGATAATTCATCTTCAGGCTTGTGGTCACGAAGTGTAAACCCGCAGGATTTGATTTGAATTGCACTTACAGTATATGTACAGTAGACTCAGCATATGAGAGCAGATCTGATAGAGTCCTTCAGTGCACTGCTGGAGCTCAGTTTAAACAGACTCATAACTTCACATACTTTTAATGTCAAAAGTGCCTCAGTCTGTAACGATGTTAGTGTGTGTGTGTGTGTGTTTTGGTTTGATGGATGTCAGTGAGTTGTTTGAGACCAGTAGCTGAAAGTTTTGTTGACAAAAATGTGACTGTGGTGTTAATTAAACAGACAAAATGACATACTTGATTAATATTCTGCTGTAGCAAGCAACGCTAAAAGAGAATTTTGATGTATTAGTGCACACTTATATCACACACACACACACACACACACACTTCCACACGTTGGAGTTGGAGTCAGTGATTTTCTCTCGTGGCTCCAGAATGTCCAGTCATTGATTAGACATGATCAATTATTAATCAAGCTGCTTAAAGGAACTGCTTAGTTTCACACTTCCAGACACAAATCAGTGTGAAGTCCCCATTATCCATCCTGATGAACATGTTATAGACATCGTTCATATTTTGAACCAAAATACTGGACTATAAATATCATAAACATAAAAAAGTGTACAGGACAATATTCCACATTGTCTCATATGGAATCAGATTTGTGTCAATTGAAATTAACATAATTCGTCAAGAAAAGTATGGAAATCAAAATCGAAACTGAATAACATGTCTTTGTTACAGCTAAATCTTTGTTCTCATTGGCTACTGAGTTTTTGGATTGACAGCTTCTTCAGTGGGGAAGTGAGCTGTTTCATTTTAATCATAAAGTTAGGAGTTTTGTTTTTGAATTCAATCTGTGTTTGTCTATTTCTACTCTGTCTACACAAGAGAGATCACACACGAGAGAGACAGAAGGTCATACTGAGGTTTAATTATTAAAGTACAGTATATAATACTGGAAATATTTGATCATTTCCAATGTTCTTGTGGCATATCAGTTTATTGCCCTTGATTATTTTGCATTGTAGGGTCTAATTAGGTTGAGCTGTTACATTAAATATATAATACTATCATGATATAGTCAGACAAGGAAGTCTCACTCTGACCTGGATGTCAAGCTCGTTTTATTACGTATTCCACACAGAGACTGGGGTTAGGGTCTGACTTTATAAACCATTTGATTGAATCTAAATGAAAATATGAATTGAAATAAATGTACATTCTTCATTCTACACAATTATCAAAGTTAAAGTCTTTGATGCAGTCGTGTTGTGACAGGAACTGCATTAAGTACATTTCATGAGTTCACGCTTCCTCATGAAGTTTGGCGTGCTGTCCAGGGAGCGAGCCGGGAGAACGGCGGGCTTCGAACCCGAGCGACCGGCTCGAACTCTGACTGCCCCCCTTAAAGGAAGTCAATGATCGACAGAGCACTTGTAAAGTAACATTGTTTATTGTTAGATAAAGTAAATTTAATTCTGTACATTTCTCATTGTGCTGGGGGAAATATGAAATAATCAAAACAAATATAACATATCTGAAGACCGCATCTGTATGCAGATAACCAGGCCCTGTAATGATCAAGACAACGTACCTCGAGTATCCTGATAACAACCATGATTGATGATAATGGTGATGATTTATTGGCCCTGCTATGAAATTATCTCAACAATGTAGTGTAGCAGCAGAAAAAAAATACTGACATAATAATAATAAATTATGCCATTAACATACGAAAAACGGAAACTTCAGAAGCACAATTGAGAACTCTGGAAGTGTGTTTGTACAAACTGATCAGCCAATGAAAACATGCAGTATATTAAAAACCAAGTCAAAGATTTTACATTTTTAGTTTCAAAGATGAATGGATGAATGAATTACACATTTATATAGATGCACACATATAAGATGTTTTATTCAGTTTCAGTTTATATTTTCAGACAAAAATTGCATTCATTTTACTGTAGTTGGCACAAATGTGTGCACTTCTTTTAGCGAGACACTAAACCCACACCAACAATATCACAGCGGTCTCCAAAACCTTCCAAAAAAGGCAGTAAAACCTTTTACCTTTTCACACAAATTTCCAGAGTTTCAATAAATACAGCATCATTTTCACACAATTACTTGAAGAATATCATGTTATGACTTTAAAACAATATTCATAAGCTGGGAGATTTGAGAACTGCTGCTTTTGAATGTCATCATCACACACATCCAGCTTCGTATCTGTTTTCAGACGGTAGCTGATGGAGTACAGAGATGTTCAGTCCTGTGTAAATCACACGCTTGCATCAATAACTGTGTTTTTCTATCAGTTGTGCACTTGTTAACACTATCGAGTGTTACATTTCATGTCTGTTTAGTTATGTTTATAATCTGTGTTTTGGTATTCTTGGTTTAGTTTCGTTTTCATGTGTTCCTTTCAGTTTATGTCTTCCTGTTTGCCCTTTTTTGGTAGTTCCTGTGATTCAGTCATTATTAGTTCATTTAGCTCCACCTGTGTC
>JAUMHI010000043.1:28210989-28230720 GCA_032359435.1 Enteromius unitaeniatus
ATGTGCTGAACACACTCCAATATTTGTGTTCAACTGTTCTGGAGCAGTGCTGGAAACACAACTTAACACTGATTTCTTTTGACCCCTTTAATGGGTAGAGTCGAGGGAAAAGTGGGTAGACGAGTGTGATGTAGCTTTTGTGGAGCTCTGTGGTTGAGTAAGTGAAAAGGACAGTGGGTGGAGGTGGAGACTAATAAACTTGGGCTGAGTAGTTTCTTGTTCAATGAGTGGGAGGAGTGTAAATGTGTGGGTGTAAAGGAGTGAGTGGAGTCCACAAAAAGTGGGTGGAGCAGTGTGATTTAATGATTGACTGGAGAGTGTTGAGGTAAGGTAAAGGTTGAGTTGATGGAAAAGTAGGAGGAACAGTGTTGTTTGTTTAATGAATCTTTGGGGTTGTGTGAGTGAGTGAATGTGGGTGGAGTTGAAGAGAAAGGGGCAGAGCAGTGGTGTTTAATGAGTGGGCATTGCTGTATGGTTAAATATTTCAGAGTAGAATTACTGGCTATAGCATTATTTTTCAGTTGAAACAGAAATGTAAACCTAATGTGTTTCTTAAATATCCAACCTGATCTCACAGCAATTCATACATATTTTACGAGGTGGCTGATTCGTACAACCTCGAATTCTAAATCATGCGTATTTTACAAGTTGCCATTTGGTATGAATTTGTACGAATGACCTACACCTAGTCCCTCCCCTAAACCTACTTGTGACAGGGTTTGAGACAAATCGTAGAAAATTACGAATTAGCGAAATGGTCGTGAGACTGTGGTGAAATATCTACAAACATATTATGTTATTTTCTGGCTTTAGAAGAGTCAAACACGTACATACAACACCTTTAATGAGTGGGTGGAGCTGTGTGAATGAGTAAGCAGGTGGACTGGGTTATTCAGAATCATTGTCTGAGCTGTTCTGTGAGAGAGTGCTGTAAATCACAGTCTGACTGACACCACCACAGTCCTGCAAAGGTCATTCCCACAACACACCGCAGAAGAGACATGACAGATGAAGCCGTGTGTGGGACTTGAAGATGATATCTGGAGGACGTACTCACAGACCACAAAAGATGCAAAAGGGCCTGAAGTGGATGAACATGATGACATGAGACAGCGCCAAAAATATACAGACCAAAGGATATAAATTCTAAATATATATATTGTGCAGATGCTTTTATCCTTACATCAAAGTCAGGACCTCAGAACAACGAACGCTCTCTAAACCTTCACTAACATTTCTATCAACAAGTCAAGGGACAAAACATTTTTAACATAATGTTTATGGAACTATTATTAATATCTATATACATAATGGCGAGAGAAAACATTCTTTGAACAACAATCTCTGAACATCCTCCATATGCTATTTTTGCTTGATATATGTTATTATGATATGACAAAACATTCTGTGAACATCCTTATGATTTTTATACTCGAATGTTTAGAAAGCTGAGAAATGGCGTAAGGACGTTTATAATAAACATTCAAATAAAGTCAGCAGATGGCTGTAAGAAACATTTTGAGTTACTGTTAAATATTGTTCTAGTTGCAATAGAAACTGGTCATTTTATTACTTTTAGAATATAAAAAATAAATATTCAAAGTATATTTTGTAAGAATTGTTTTAGCAACCTTCAAATAACGTTTTTAGTCTTTAAAGCACTTTTTCAAGCTGTTTGGACAGAGATGTATGTTGGGAGTGTGTGTCACAACCAGCCTACAATGATAAAAATCCACAGGCATTTTTTTAAAAGAAGTTCAAAGAAGAATAAGTTGCCCCTTCTGAAATCAATCCATTCTCAAATGCATGTGGGCGTGACGTCACACAGACAGAAGCCACTCCCACAATAGTTGATTGACAGCAGCGTGTCACACAGACTGAACTGGTGTGTTACCTCAGCTCCGCCCTGAGTGAGCGTCATCAGACCGAGACGCAGAGACGAGCAGGACTCCTAGAGATTGAGCTGTTTGTTGTTGAATGTAGTGAATGCAGTGTCTGAGAGACTGAAGACGCGGAGGATTAACGTTACGTTCGGTTCTGAAGGAAACACGCCCTTGATCAACAGAAATGCGTTTATGATCACGTGAATCATTCATGATCCAGCCTCACCTACAGAAGCAGTGAGTGTAATGTCTTTTAATGACTCTTTGCAAATCTCCTTTCCTAATAATGAGCTAATTAGCAAGTTTCACTATCAATACGGCTAAAAAAAGATCCTCTGAGAGCGCCTTGGAAAAGAGGGGCGGAGTCAGCGGAGCTCGTGAAGATTTAAAGGGGAAGTACACAGAACACAGATCTCCAAAGAGCTGTACTTGACAGGGTAAAAAAGCTTTTTTTACACTATATTTGAGAAATTTTAAAGCAAACTATATTACAAACTTTCCATTAAGATCCTAAAGAATCATATTAGCTTGTGAAAAATTGCTTTTGTATGACCCCTTTAACATTTTAGAAACATTTAAATAAAGAAGTTAACAGTGTTTTATAACCTATTTTTGTGACTTGGGCTTCAGTTCCATGATTTTCTTCCGCTCTTGACTGTATGAGTAACATGACATGACTCATAAATGATATCAATGATGGAGGAGAAACTAGAACAACGCCTTTTAGTGTAAAAGCGAAGCAAGCGTCTGTGCTGCGAGTGACAATGACGAGATGATGGATGTTTTCTGAAGGCTGGATGGCTTTAATTTGATATAAATCTGTGTCAATGTGTGTGCCGCTGCTGTCTGTGCTTTAACAGGTCATACATTGTCTCTCTAAACAAGACGACAGTCTGTTGGGTAAATGTTAATTGCACAGTGAATGATGAATGGATGTAAATTAGCGAAAGCTTCACGCTGCGTCACGGTGAGCAGTTCGTATCAGGATCTGGAAGAAACATGGCTCACAAAACACTATACTGTGTTCTGTGTGTGTGTGTGTGTGTGTGTGTGTGTGTAGATACAGTAGATAGATAGATAGTGTATCCCTCTGTCATTATCTCTGTACTGTAATGAGCTACAGGTATATATGCAGGTATATTTTGAACTAAAATCACATTATGAGCAGGACAGCAATGGAGTTAGAGAAACTGAGGAATCAGCACATATTGCCTCAAACTCTTCTAGTGTAAACTTTCAAATCATTTGCTGTCAGTTACAAAACCAACAAAACAAGACTGAACTAACAGAAACAATTGAATCAGGAGCGTCGGAGAGACAGCAGCAGCGGTATACGTCACCGAACTTCAGAACGAGTCCGTCTGGAGCTCTAAACTCTATCTGAAAGAGCAGGAATAACTGACATCTCTCTCGGTTTGAGACGCCTACAATGACTTCACATGCTCCCTATGTAGGCAACACACTAGGCTTTGGAACAAAGTGTGTGTGAATTTATTATCCTGGAGATGATGATGTTGATTTAAAAGCATTTACTGAGTAAACAGAGTCATTTTTGAGAAGCTTGGTCTCTCTCCGGCTCATTAGCCGTGTTCCACAGGCATCTCTTCCACGAGCCGGGAACAGGAATCGATCCGTGTCGCTTTGTGAGGCGCTTTTGCTAATGATCTCTGCCTGCCATTCTGGCACTGGTAAAAAAATGTTTTACTGCTGGAACTTTAACAAATAATGACGCCACCAAACTACAATGAGGTCAGAGATGGCGGCGTCGTCATGGTAACAGCGAGAGATGACAGATTGACACATCATCTGTCAGAAACAGATTCGCTGCGTGCAGGAAAAGACTGGAAAAGCAGCTCGAACGAGCATCGATCAGAGCCAATGTTTAATTCAGCTCCAGAACTGATCTTCAGCACTAACATTGATTCGTTTTTACAGGTGATTGAGTACAGTAATTAAACATGGAGACCCTGCTGGACACGAGTGTGTGTGTGGATGGGTTTACGCTGCTAAACTTCAGAAACAATTCCACTTCACTCACACACATGTTAACCGTACTCTGTGATGGCAAATAGGCATGAATTATTCAATTAATATGTTTCCATGAACTATATTTGCAGAAAGCATGTACTTCATTCTCCAAATGAGTTTAAAAACAGCTTTGAATCTACGTCAAATGAAACCGTACAGAGTAAATAAATTTTTTAGAATTGTAAATATTAAATACAATTAGAAAAGCATTAATAATAAACTTTAAATATAAAATACAACAAAATAAACTTTAGCATATAATTTATTGTGTTATATTCTGTATTTATATATTTTCAGAATATTTCATATCTTCAATATTGTCCCACTCATGTAGAAGTACTCAGGCGAAGACGAGAGTTGCAAAAGAACATAAGCTTTTAATATAGTAAATGACAGATAATTAAGACAAGAACTACACATGACATAACCTTAATAACCGACCAACTGGACAAAACTCAAAGACAACATTAGGGAGAAATCAGGACAGGTGAGGAACACAGGTGGAATGGGTAACTAATTAACTAAACAAGAACAGGAACATGACCAAGTTAGGCACAACAGGAAGGAAGAAAGCAAAAGCAAAACTAAACGGTGACAGACATAAAACAAAAGACCCGAGGCATTACAAATCCAATACGCTTTTTACTCATTTGTTACTTGCAATGATTACCAATTTTGGCAATTAGCCAATTTTGTAAAAACATAACAAATAAAAAAACAGTTTGGACAAATATATCAATATTAGCAAATAAAATATTAATATTAATAATAATAATAATAGCTTTAAAAACTGTAAATATTTTATTATATTTTATTATTATTATTGCAGGCTACGAATGATGTAAATGCAATCAGAAAACTGTTGTCCCCAGTGTTTTAACAGTGTGTGAGAGTAAGACGGAGTCTGAAGCAGGACGTGTCTGTGTTTGTCAATCAGACTTCAGCCTGCTTTAGTTCAGGAGTCAGCTACGGATGGGTCTGTGCTCGTTAGGAGCCGTTAATGAGTTTCCGGCTAAACCGCTTCAGTCTCAGTGAGTGTTTGGCAGCTGTGTGTTTGAGCCATCGCTCCGCTCGTTCACGTGTGTGTGTGTGTGTGTGTGTGTGAGATCATTAAACCAACACGAGAGTCATGTCGTCCACCTTCCGAGAGCCAGCGAGCAAGTTGTGTTGAGTTCTGATGAAGTTTTGGCTCGCTAACACGCCGGGCCCTGGCGAGAACGCAGAGGGTTTAAAATTAGAACATTCTCTCACGATCTCGCTCCAAACGTGTGATGAACATTCATTTACAGCCTTTAACTGTTTTTATTCGCCAAGATCCTGCATCTTCTCACGTCTGCGTGTGTGTGCTTCTCACGTCTTACTCCCCTGATGCCACGGCAAAAAAAGACGATGAAAAGAAAGTTGAGCCGAGAAGAGTTTATAAAACCTGCGAGTTTGTGAGAGAGAATCATGATGATGTATTTGTGTGAAGGTCCGCAGACACATTTCACCTACTGTTTGTGCACACACATCCCAATTAGATCAGTGTTTTCTGCAAAATGTTGCTCTCATTCAGAAAACACAATATAATTCACTCAAGCATCAAAAAGTGAACTCAAACAGCTTCCATTTATCAGTGTGTGAAGATTCAGCAGCAGAACTGATGACACACAGATCAGAATCTCAGCATGATAAGAAACTGATCATGTGTTCTGAAAAAATGAATCCTGGTCATGAGAGACGGAAGAAGAAGGGAAAATAAAAAATGAAGAGCATAAGGATAAAGGTCACTTGTTGCTGATGAAATAAAAAGCACTATAGTTGAGCAAGTTCTTCTGCACGGACTGATCATGAGGGAAGTTCTCCTACAGATCATCTACACGGTTTCACTACTAGTGACACATACAGTATAATTACAGTACACTGCCGTACTCCCGATAAGAGAACTTTCATTAGGACAAAGTGCTTTTGACCAGAATATTTGGTTTTGACCTGGAAGTTTGAGGTTGTGCAAGTTGGTGTATTGTTTTGAGATTGTGTTTATAGTTGTGGGAAAATGTTGAAATGTGTTCTAGCAATCGAGAACAACTGTCTGACGGTTAACCTGAAATGTGAAGAGCCACAGTCAGCAAACAGGCAACTGGTTAGAGCAAACTAAGCTAGTTAGAGCAAGATAACACAGATGCAGTAAAATTAGAGAGGGATTTAACATGAATGATAAAAAATATCAAAAATCTGTTAGGTCATTTCTGTGTGGCTCGGGCCAAAGATAATCTAAGCCAAAGTTTGGAAGAATTGGACAAATTTTGAAGGAGGAGTGGCATAAAAATCGTTTTTCATTTACTTCAAAATGACAGACAAACAAAATGACAGAAAATGAAAAATTGTATTTTGTCAGAATTGGCATAAGCCAAAAAACAATGAATTGACAAGAAAAGGGATGTTTTCAAAAGTGTTTATTCCTCTTATGTTTAAGCCTCTGCACCAGTTTTGGGCTGACATTAAGTTTGACTTTAATCACCACAATAACTCAATCCAAAGATCAGCAGAGACGGTTTTAAGAATCAGGCCAATTTTAAAGGAGCAGAAAAAAATGGATTTTCAAAACAGATTAAAATCAGACATATTTCTTGAGCTGCCAATCAACATATAATGATTCGATAAATTACATTTTCTTTAGGTTTGGAATCTCAACTTTGGGATTTAGAGCCTAGTGTGTTCTTCTTGTACAGTGCACTAGTGACCCAGAACTGCTGCGAGTGTGCATCTTCTACAGCGTATCTCAGCTCCAGAGGTGATCTCTCTTGTCTCTTTCTCTCTCTCTCATCTAACATCTGTCAGGCAATTACGGTTTGATTTCAGTTCTCTTGTTCAATTAAACCAATTAGACATCTGTGAGGACAGCATTCACAAAATATTGAATGTTTATTATAAACAAAATGAACACGTTTGCTGCCTGCTATCAGATCACTGATTCCTCCTTTTTTTTATCAGTCTAGCTGTGTGTGATGGAGGGTTTTCAGAGCTGCACGGCCTCAGTGTGTCTGTTTTTGTGTCAGAAGTGAAGGTTTCTGCTGCGATGGAGCAGAACGATCTTGTGATTGACACATCTAGTGTGTGATTAACCGGCTCAACAGAACATAAGAAAGCTCTTAAAGAGTGTTTGTGCTGCCGTCTGTGGTCCTCCTGGCCTTAGATAAGATCACAGACCGCAGAAACCACACTCAGCTGATGCTAACCAAAAACATGACAAATCAAGCTTAAAAAAGCTCTTCTCTGAAAGCAAGGTATGGTTTTGGACTACAAACTAGCAGTACATTTTGGGACCGGCGGAGTCGGACAGAACCATCTGAAGCTGATTTACTCTCGTGCTTCTTCACTGGTTCAGGATGCGCAGCATCGCATTCTTTCCTGGAACGGCATGTTTCTCTGTGGATTTACTGGATAATAAAGGAACTTTCAGGGACTTTCAGAGGGCTACGATGGAGGATATTTGCAGCAGTTGTGAAAAAAAGAGAGGATAATTTAGCTTACAGCTCACAGCAGAAATGATATATATCATGATATAGATTAGTATACAGTAGGTTCAATTCACTTTAGTGGTCAAAGTAAAAGATATAAGCCACCATGACCCTGTGTTATTTAGTGTTTATAGTTTTATTGAATCATTTTAAAGGAATATTTCATCCAAAGATTTACAAAAAAAAAAAAGATAAACATCTGATAAAAACATCACGATAATCCTGCAGTGCTCCAATCCATCAGCTACCATCTGGACAAGACAGAAGATCATACTAATCCAGCATCAAGACTTTTCTTCAAACTGTTTCCTGAAGAAGTAGAAGAGTTAATAATAATAAATAATATAATAATATTATATAATATAATATTAATAAAAAATAAATCCATAAAGAAATAAGCTCATATCTTGAATGGCCTGAGGGTGAGGATATTTTCTATTTAGAATTCATTTATTGTTTACCTCAGTTTCAACTTAAATGTATTGAATGAAGTTGCAATGCAGCATTGCTCATTTTTGCTTTTCATCCACCTTTTATTTTTCACTTAACTTTAGTTCAAATCAACAAAACATCTTGAAATAGTTTTAGAGTCACTACGCAATAGTAACCGGGCTCCGGACGCTGAAAGGACTGACAGAACCAAGCAGCCGTATCTGGATCAGATGCCATCTGCTGCCTCTCCAGCTTGCAAAATTAGACTAAAGAGAAATCAGAAATGAAGATCTCCCTTGAGTAGAAACTAATTATGATCTTAACAGACGTCTTCTTACCTAAACGACTTAAAATAACGCACACAAAACACGTAAGCTGGCAATTAGCAGGACAGGTATCTGAGAGACGGAGACCCAGAGGACCGCTTGCTGATCTTTCATTGTTCATGAGACTCCATGGAGCCGTCTCTTTTATCTCCCCATTGGCTCTGTCCCACATGTTTATCCTCAAATCTCGGAGCACAAAATGGACACATACGACCGATGACCTGCAGTCAGACGAAAACTGCTGATGAGACATCTCAGTGCCGATGGTCCCCGGCATATGTTGTGTTTTCATGGGAAACAGGAGAAGGTCCGTAACGTCTGGAGATTAGCTCCCATTCATCTCCACAGCTGCAGTCGAATCCCTGAAGTACGTGACGCCAAGGCTTTCTGATCAGATGAATGAGAAAGAGCTGAAACATTAAAGCCATGGGCTAGCGCTAGCACGCTCACCTGGACGCACGCGGCAGACTGAGAGAGATTAGCTGGGGTCTAGAAGAGAGATTAAAGGGGAAAATAAAGCAACTCACTCGCTCTTTCGAACCGGCTCCTTTGAGAAATATTGATTCTCAAGAAACTCTCACAGCTGAACCATTTACCTACAAACTCCTGAAAATGCTCTACGCAGCACGACAGAGAGCTTTCAGATGAGAAGATGTGTAGACTCAATATGGGTGTGCTTTAAATGAACTCGGAACAGTGCAGAATCAGGACTGTTTCCAGAACATCTGCATCAGAGACCGAGGACGGACATACAGAACATAAACTCGAGACAAATCTGCCAGAAACATCTATCTATCTATCTATCTATCTTTCTTTCTTTCTTTCTTTCGTTAATCCTCCTCACATCTGAATTGCAGATAGCGTATCGGTCGTTGGGTTTGAAAGTCTCAAACCAGTCAGCTTTTCCCTGTTAACTAATTGGGAAGCTGTTAAGACGATCTGACGGATAAACAGACGGAGACGAGCAGGACATGAAAAGAAAAGAGAACAAGCAGCAGAGCAGAAAATAAAACAGAGTGTGTGTGTGTGTGTGTGTGCGGGACAAATGAAGGTGAATGTTTATGAAGTGATTTTATTCAGATTTATCTCTAAAGAACAGCGAATCCTTGAGATGCAGCCGCTGTCCTGATGGCTCGTGTTTTCAGTATTTTGGAGGTCATTGATATGATTTCTTCTCTAACGCTGTTGTCTTTGTCTCTAACTTTCAAATCACCTGCTGCTGAATGCACAGCGTGAAACCCTAACAATCACACTCGACCCACAGCCTTCGCCGCAGCACAGTGTTTGTACAGAAGATCTTTCCAGCCACTTCCGGTTATTCCGGCCATTTTATTTTATTAAATGAAAGCCTTTTCACTGGTATCTTACATGTCGAGAGTGTTCCTCGATTGGATCTTCTGATGGTAAGATCAAGGCAGCGTGGTTCTGCTCTCCCGCTGACTAATTTACGTCTTTTGTTTCTGGGTCACTCCTCTCCTGCAGAACCTTTTGAACTGTGAAACTTGTAAAAAAATTTGTATGCATGTGGGATATTTTAAGCAAGCATTTCCATTAAAAGGTTTATTAGGTCTTCAGAAATCTGCTCTGGCCAAGCTCGGATGCAAAGCTTGATATTTGCACAACGACAGGTTCAAATGTCAGTGACTGCTCATAAAGAGCTAAAGTGAGTTCACGAGTTTGCGCTTCCTCATGATCATAAAGAATGAAGCTAATTTTTTTTTTTTTTTTCAGTTGGGAACGATTCGTCCAGCACTTCCTCACGAAATTAGTTATTTGCAAAATGTCACTTATTGCTTGATAGTTTGAGGGCTTTTCATCTTTATATTTTTAATCATATTTTGAAATGTTGATAGTATGAGACTGATTTATGCTATAGAACGAACACAAACTCACCAGGCCCACTGATGTTTGTGCCACAGTTTTCCCTCCAAAACGACATTTCTGTTTGCTGTGGGGTTAGGGGTTGATGTCATCTCAACAGCAATGCTAAGGAACAATAGATTCACTTAATAACAAGAACAACTAAACTTTTTCTTTATTAACTTTGCCAGCACATTTTTAGTACAGTCAGGATACCTGTAATGTAAACAACAAAAAATCTATAAATCCCTCCAATATAGACTAAAAACAATTCTCTTTAGTGCAGCCATCTTAAATAAATAAACTAAAATTAAATAAATAACTGCAGTGTAGACTTCTGAAAGATAAACAGGCTTGTCCTCTCTAAGGACATTGGAATAGTGGAATAGTATAGTATTCACAGGAATAGTGGCATTTTCTCTCTCGATTTTCCACTCTGCTACAGCTGCCTGTAATATTTCCGACAGATGATAACTTGTGCGGCTTTCATAGACAGCGCGTGTCTGAACGGGATTTTTAATGACCCAGTTGTCTGTAATGTAGTGTGCTGTGATCGTCATGAAAGACTGTGTTGCAAACATGTGAATCCGTCATTCTCAACAACAGAAAACGGCCACATATCTAACGCCATGAAAACACCTATTGCCTTCGTGATTGTTTGAGCACGCTCGGCATTAGTTTGTAGTTTCGTTCTAAAGGCAGTGGGAAAGGTTTCCTGTTTTTGAGGCTTCTTATGTGTGCCACTGAAATCAATGTTGGGGTGATGTCTCCGGAGATGCTCTTGCATGTTAGAAGTGTCTCCTGTCGTATAAGTAAGTTTCATGAAACAGTTACGACAGATAGTGTGCGCTTTGTCTACGACACAAATTCCATTCCTGTACTCCACTGGAAAACCAAAATGTTCCCACACATAATTAAATGTGTCTGGGGGGATCTGCAATCTCAATACTATGTGAAGCAGCCATCCTGCGTGTACAGTAGTAAACGAGTGTGATCACATGACATGACATGCACTTGGAAAATACTAACTTTAGAATATAATATTTAGAACAAAATTTAGAACAAAAGCTCATCATTACTAAAACAATTTAATCAAACGTGATAAAGATGGGCAGCAGGGGGCGTGAGAGAACCGCAGTACGCCACGAGAGTTTCGCGATGCGTATCGTTGTTGGTGTATCGCGATATTTAGGTCGGTTTGTAATATCGTTACACCCCTAATATATATATATATATATATTAATTACACCCCTAATATATATATTGCAGTTGTTCTAATGTGATTTTCAGAAAATAGAGTTTTTGGTGGTTTTTAACTTCTGTGAACATCAAAGTTCAGCCAAAGAGAATGGACAAAAACACAAACAAACCACTGGAGAGAAGCGCACTCACTGTTCTGTTCCCTCTCTCTGGTCCAGAGTGGTTATCTAGTTACAGTGCTAACCAGCTGCTGCTAGTACGCTTCAGAGCCAAATAACACAATGTGAAAGAGCTGTGTGAAAGCAGCCAGTAGTGCTAACACTGCAGTGTGCTGCTTAACACATCGCTGTTTAATAAATACCATGATCTGCTACACCTGCATTCATGTGAACTGATATACAGTACTATAGTATAAATGGCACATAGTAATAAACATTAAACAAATGAAACCTCATCTCCTTTTTTAGATTGATTTTGATTCAAGTTCATGTAGATTAGAAGTGCCACAATGACTGATGGCTAAAAGTGAAAGGTTCAAGGGTCATATGTTAACTTGTTCTCTGTAATGTGTACTTTGTAGGGCACTTCTTACGATACGTCTGAGAAAGCACATGCAGGTTAGGGGTAGCGTAAGGTAACTTTATATTTATTAAATTGAGGCTCTTGTCCTTAAATGTGAGAATTTTTGAAAAGAAAAGCTCATTATAATGACCTATAAATTCTTCAGACTGAAGTGCGGTAATGGTTTCTTCAGCTCTCGTTCCTGCACTGATTAGTGAAGTTTAACTGAGAGGACATTGTGAATGAAAGAAACGTGCCATGTGTGAATTTTGTCATCTCTTTGTCCACGTGAGCGTAAGTGATTTCAGAAAGTTTTCATCATAACAATCTGTATTCATGCTAGGATCTGTCTGTCTGTCGTCGTGCTGCAGAGCTGTCTCTGTGTGCGACAGACGGAGTCAGATCTCTTCTCCTCTATTTTTAGGTGTGTTTAAATTCCACACTTATTATTTCACGCACCGTGATTTGAATTTCATTACTCACAAACGCACATACAGTCATGCACCTGAACACACTAGCGCTTGATTTACATGACTTCAACATCTTCAAACCTTCAGCGTTATGACTGCAGCTCGTCTGATGTAACACACACACACACACACACACTGTCTGAGGGTGTGTTAAGTTATTGAGTTGCAGCTCTGGAAGTTAATGGTGTGCTTGAGTGAAATTCTGCTGGAAACAGGAAAAACTCTGGAGACGCTGAATATATTACTCTCTCAAAATAGAGCCTTAATAAGAACATAAACAACATTCACTCTCTCTCTCTCTCTCTCTCTCTCTCTCTCACACACACAGTGAGCTGCTAAAGGCCAAACATTCCAGCTTCTTTCAGTGTGTGTGTGAGTGTGTGTGTGTGTGTGTGTGTGCGCGAGAGGCAGGTGTCGTTCACTATTTGAACGCTCAGGTTTGATGTTTCTCCCAGAACATTGTCATGAGCCTCAGAAACATTTGTCTTTTAATTCATTGTCTTATCCATCTGTCTGTAAAATTTCAGTGTGTGTGTTTGTGTTTGAGCTATACTTGTTGGTTTATCTGATGATGTAATCCTGCAGTTCATATCAGTAACAGAGAGACAGACGATCAGCTCAGTTCAGTGCATGAGAACTACAATTCCCATAATGCTCCTGTGTGTATCTGGGTCAGGGTCTGTGTGTTATTACCGGTTGAACAGCACACACTAGCGGCGCTTCTGTGAATCTCTCACACAGCCTCTTCATTCTCTGATTTCCTCTGCTCTTTCACACGCCCCGCTCTTTAATTCATCTTTTTCCTCTCTTTATGTAGACCATTATTCCCGTTTTGGGCCATATTTCCTCTAGCTGTCTCTCTCTCTCTGTCTGTCGTTCTGTGGTAGATTTATGAATATTGCTCTTTTCTCCTCCCCTGCTGTCTGCCCCACTTAAACACAGCGAGAGATCACCAAATTAATTCACTTACAATGAGCTTTGTGTGTGTGTGTGTGTGTGTGTGTGTGTGTGTGCGGGCATAGTGGAGCTCTACTACATTTGCATGACCTAAAAATGCCCTTCTACCATTTTTATCCCATTCGTTCATGCATAAATAAAGATAGACAGAACACAGAACAATGAAACAACGAATAGATAGATAGATAGACTGATAGAACGAAGAGACAGTAGATAATGCAGGTAGACAGATGAACAGTGACAGTGTGAAATCTCAGCAGTGATTGAAGCTTTAGCGTTTCAGCAGTCGTTCGCATCACATTGAGTCCCGTGAGATCGTCCCACACGCTCGCTGTCACCTGCTCTCAATTTCATCTCAAATAAACACCCAACCGACTCCAAACGCACTCACTCTAAATATAGACACAGGGAGACGCAGCCATGAGCCAAACACACACACACACACACCGCTGCTGCTGAAAACTCTGGAAATGTAGTTAAATTACAGAGACACTGAGTACCGTGTAAATGTATAACACGTCTCCTGTGAATAATGACTCTGTGTGGATGTCTGAATTAATACAGAACACGTTAATTAACTAAGAGCTTATCAACAGTCAGGAACCATCACGGCCAGAACCATACAGCCGTAGGAGACTCAGACAGCTGTTTCTACAGACAGACAGAGAGAAAGAGAGAGAAAGACAGTTAGAAATGATTCCGTGATGGAAACCGTTTCCTGTTGGTTCGTTTGTGCTCTGCTCGTTTGAGAAACAGTGAGCTTCACTCTCACAGTACTCTGACAGAATGGTGTCAAACCTGCATGTGTGTGTGTGTGTGTGTGTGCATGCAGGCAGGTACGCACACACACACACACACACACACACAGCAGGGAACAGTTTGTGCGGCTGCAAGCTCAAACTCTTCAGCACAGAGCTGTTAATTAGCAGCAGGGCCAAAATTAGCACACAAAAGTGAAGCGTTTGAGGACAGAAAGTATTCGCCATCAAAGAGTTCCCACTCAGCACAGAGATCTAAAGAGAAAAAAAACTGTGATGAATTCAGCAACCATTTGGTTGTTGTGAAATGAAATACCTTCAGCTCCATGTTCTCTACTATTTAAGTGAGTGGTTACAAAACTGAACCAGATGCGAGAAGACAAAGCATGTCTAAAAGATTTCTTCAGATGACACAACTCTGAACTGCTTTACAAATAAACCGCCTACTGAGACAGTACTATAGTACACTATCTATCAGCTGGTAATGACAGTGATGCATTCCTGATAAAATAATGTCAAGGAAATGTAATCTACCCTGCTACTAGATTATTGACTCCTTCACTTTTTAGAAGTCTTTTGGACATAAAAACAAATGCATCCTTCACCTGTCCTGGCCATCCACTGACCTTTGATTTCTCTGCCCCAGATGTCAAACATGCCTGGTTTTTAATCTTTAAACAGATGTCACTTTGCTTGTATAAATGCAAAACACATCTGATACAGTGGTAAATTATGATGTGCCACAAGGCTCAGTACTAGGCACTCTTTTTTTCTTTTTCATGTTACTGCTCACTTTGGGTGATTTCAATAGTGCTGTGTGGGATTCATTTTTGTTGGCTCTTATTCTAAGATATACAAAAGTTACAAAATTTGATACAAAAATACAAAATTTTGTGTGTGTGAGTGTCAAATGAATCATTTGATTAGATTTGATCCCAACTCCTTGCCGTCATCGCAGCACTGAAGGTTATCTCCGTGATAAGGGTACAGCGAGCCAGTGTTGCCAGCGTCACGGTTTTCCTGCACAGTCTGGCTATGAAAAAAAATTAAATCAAAGGAGAAATAACAAAGTTGTGCATGAGTTGCAGTTTTTTGGGTTACTTTTACCAAATGTACTGTAGCCACCCAAAGTGTACACAGACAAATAAAAAAGAAAATAGCTAATTTTACTAATGTGTTTTAAACGTGGAATGTACATCTGGCCACTTAAGAATGAAGAGGAAGCAGTAAATTCCACATGTGATCACAAAAGGAAGTTATTGCAAACACTCATTGGTGGTTTAAAGTGAGTTTTGAGTAAAAGTGCACTATTAATTTCATAAATTGTTTTATGCAGCGTGATGCTAATGTTAGCTCCAGTGCAGCTGCAGAACAGGTGCAGTTCTTTATAATGCACTTTATGTAAGGTTACACAAAAATCTTTTGTTGTATTTATTTATGACAGTTGGGTAAATGTTTACTGGGATTGAAGCGGTGGGGCTTGGTAAATGATTTGTTGCTAGTATAAAGGCTGATAATAGCTGAATAAAAACAATAGAGTAATGATAAAAGAATAATAAGGATTATGTCTCATACCTGACGGAGGTTTCTTAAACTAGTTTGTCATGTATTTCAACACATTTACTGGTAAATCCTAGTATTGTAATTTTGCATGATTAATCACAGTCCATGACTATGATTAACACAAATAAAGTTTTTAATCGAGCACTAATGTATATGTATGTACCCCTATTTTTTTAGCACTAGAATATAAAAACTATGTGTCGGTCCTGACCATCTACGGACCTTTGATACACATCTCTGTCTATCCAGGTTTCAAACATGCCTGCTTTTAAATCCTATACTTTAAATAGATGCTACTTTGTTAAAATGAGCGATGCAGAAGTCTGATCATACAGTGGTAAATGATGATAATTGATCCTCTTTTTCTTGTTCATGCTTGCTTGGGCGATATCACTAGGCTGAATATAAATGAGTGTTTTTATAATATAAACATACATTTTAGAATATAAAATGTGTGAAAAATGACAGTACTGCACATCACATGATCAAGAAAATAAATACCATAGACACAATTAGTCAAAATGAATGGTACTGTGGCACATTGTATTTCAGTTTTTATTAGCGTGTACAATACAATATCAGACTCACACTCATGCATTAAGCTAGTTATTTGACTCTGAGTTTAGCCTTTGTCTTTTCCTCAGTAGAATTATACATTAGAGTCTGTGAGATGTGTACAGTTCACTCGGTTCGGAGTTTGAGGCCACTGACGTGACTCCAGGTGGAAGTGGAATGACTTTAGGCAGGAGTCCGTTAACATGGTGGATTTCACTTTAAAACACTAAACTCATTATGCACACTAATTAATGAGTTTTCTGAGGAGGCGGTGCTAAAGTCTTTGTTGGCCATGCTAATGAAAGGATTGTTTAGATCTGTGAATAACACAGAGGGGAGAAACTTTGATCTGAAGAGTAAACAGATCCTTCTGCATAATTAGCAGTGAATCTAAATAAAATGCTAAGCTCCGGGGACTCACATGAGAAAACTGAATGGGAGTGTGGAAAGGACTTTGTTTAATGCTGTTTTATCTCATCGTCCTTGGAGACTAATTGCTCAGGTCTGACAGTGTGTGAAGCTCCCAAATCTAATCAGTCAATCAATCATCCAGTCGACCCTCAGCTGTCATGTGGCTAGACAAACTACTGACATGAAGCACACCGAGGCCTGATACTCCTGCTCACACGAGACAGATTGCCGTGTACACATCAGGCTAGCCCAGTTCATATGATTTGAGTGAAAACGAGACCTGAGGGATGGAGGTACAGTTAGGCAGAACTCAGAGGTTCATGGCATGTGCTTATTTGATGTGATGAAGGATATGGTCCAGCTTCGATGAGAATACATGCAGAGAACAGCGTGCCAGCAAGTAAAAAAAACAAAACAACAACAAAAAAACACGTGTCAAGCCAAATGTAAGTAAAAACTGGAGAGCCTGTCCTCCAATAAAAATAAAAATAAAAAAAAACGATTTCATACAGTAGGTCATTTGTTCAAGTAAAGGTGTGGTATTGCACATCATTCAGTGGGGTAGTAACACACATCGAGACGTATCTAGCACATCCTGAACTCCAAACGGAGATGGAAATTTTCGAACAGTTACATGTACATTATTTAATGTAACTCATTTCTGTTGTTTTGCTGTTGTCTTCCAGGTGAGATTCTGAGGGGTTTTATTCTTTCGTTCCTCTGGCTGGAGACAGCTCAGATGACGAGGGTTTCATGAAAGGTAAGACTTGAAAGCCAAATGCATCTGTGATTTACTACACTTTAAACTATTTCAAATGTAAAAATAAAGACAGAAATAATAAGAATTAAATGATTATAATCTCTTATATCTCCCCGTGTACTACTCTAGCAGTTCGTAGCCTATGTTAGAATGAAGGTTGTGTGGCAGAAATGTATATTCCATTGACATGGTTAAAAAGAACATCTTATCAGGTTCCAAAGATAGCCTAGGGCTTATTAAATCTAGTAAACTTGTGGTGTGTTTCTCGGACTTTTCCCATTGCATTTAACCTTAGAGTTAATTGTCTGGTTAAAGCCTGCTAGTTGTGGAGCAGGATAACACCAGGGTTAAACCCACAGCTGCTCTTCTGAAGCTGTAGAGAGCAGAGCTACACAGTGTTGGAATAAAACAGCTTAACAACAAACAATAGGACAGCCTCCTCAGTCAGTGGAACTACCTCGATTGACTCCTACACATCATAAATTATTTTTATGTGTTGTATTTTTTAAAATACTGTCTGTATCTTACTTAACATGTCTCATGAATTCATATAAAACAAAAATAAATGAAAAAAATAAATAAATAACAACGCAGGATTTAAATCTAACGATTACCTAAACTGATAAAGTTATGAGTCAATACGATTTCGTGGGGATTTGACAAGCCTGACTAAAGGGAAAATGATATATTATAAAGGTTTTTTTTTTTATGGATGAAAAGTAGAATGTCCTGGTGGTAAGAAATTAACAAAGCCTTCTAATATCCTACTTTAGATCAATATTTGATGTCTGTAAATAAATAAAACACTTTATGAAGCATAGACAGTGTAAAGTTAATTTTTATTTGGTGCTGAAGAAATCTGGGTACCTGCCATAGCTAGGCCTATTAATGGACAGTTTGAATCTTATGATGGTTCATGAGCTTAGATTTATTTGTGTTTATTTATTTACTATTATTAATTTAACAAATTAAAGCAAGGCGTGTTTTTTTTCTAATATGATTAATTATGATGTGCAGCGCTGAGGTTATGATAATAACGTTACAGGAATGTTAGGTTTACGCCGCTGGTCCACAGACTCTTCCTCTGCATGCTGTGAGATATGTGTGGTATCTCACTAGATTTGTAATATACAGTAGGCCTAAATCATTTATATACCTATGCCAACACAGGAGAATACGTCAACATATTTCTAAATATGTGATTTGATTTGATACATCGAGATTTCGAAATGAGTTTATAAGCTTGCTCTGAGTTTGCATGCAGCCAAATAATAAAGGGTTTAAACATCATCGAAGCTCTCTGTAAAATCATACATCACCAGGCGCCCTCTGCAGGTATTTATTATAATACATACAGTAAGGTACTGGTAATGTGAGGTTCATATTGTGTACGAGGATAGTGCATTATATAATTTAACAGTACTGTTCATTACAATACAAATTTATACTAATGATCTGAAAGCTGAATAAATAAGCTTCCCGTTGATGTATGATTTGGATGGATAGGGCAATATTTGACCAAGATACAGCTGTATGAAAATCACCTTTAAAGTCGTCCAAATGAAGATCTTATCAATGCATATTACTAATCAAAAATCGGTAAGAAATTGACTAAATACCTTTACAGAACATGATCTTTACTTACTATCCTAAGGATTTTTGGCAATACATTGTATGACCCATACTATTGCTATTGCTACAAATATATGAATTAAGACTGGTTTTGTGCTCCAGGGTCACATATATTTTGTCACTAAGAACATATTAAAATACCGTCTTAAGCTTAAGCTAAGTGTATGTCCATGAGTGTCCAGCGGGGCGGGTGTGTATGTGTTTGTGGTGTTATCTGTGTGTGTGGGGTGCAGTGTTGTACCGGCAGGTGTTGGTTGCTGGTGACGTGAAGCACTCACTGAAGGCATGGATTGGACAGAGGATGAAATGAATGGAGAGACAGATACATGACAGAGAGATGTGTTTCTGTGCTCAGTAACCGTCTCTTTGTGTCCCGCAGGTGAGGTCTGGCTCGGAGTGTGTTCTGAGTCTCGCTTCAGGATCCAGATGGAACCAGCGTGAACCTGCGGGCGGCAGCGAGTGTAAGTCCTGAAAACAAACACACAGATCCACGTCTGATTCATGCAAACACTGCTCCAGAGATAGGTCTGAGAGTCAGGTAGGTGCTCTTCAGCTGCAAGAGCAAACCTGCTGATATAGGCCTGCATAGTGAAAGAACACTCACACACACACACACACACACACACACACACACACAGACACACACACACACACACACACACACAGACACAGACACACACACACACACACACACACTCACACACACTGGTTTTAGCGTAAAGAAGTATATTTTCATCAGCATATTTGAAAGAATCTTCATCTGTGAAGTAAACTCTTCATGAAATCATGCCAGATGCAGATGATGAAAATGTGTTATATTTTTATGTGTGTTTAT
>JAUMHI010000043.1:28245065-28286916 GCA_032359435.1 Enteromius unitaeniatus
GTCATCAGCATAGCAGTGGTAAGAGAAGCCATGTGCCTGTATGATGGGCCCCAGAGATGTAGTGTATATGGAGAAGATATAAAAGGATATATTTTATATATATTTACAATATAAAAGGAAACGATGAGTGAGATGGTTCAAAATCACAAAGCTCATGGTGTCAGAATGCCAGTTTGTCGGTCAAATCCGAACACGTTATGACAGCGACATGTCAGATATTCTGACAGAGAAAAGTAAACAATAAATGAATGAGTGATTGTTACAAAAGTGCACATCAAATACATTGAACACAGATGCTCAAATGTGTGTGAAGCGCTAGGACAGACCTCCTGAATTCTGAATTCATACAACCTGAATTCTGGAATATTGGGCCATTTTTAAATTTGATTAAATATAAAAGAACTTCAAATCACACAAGCCAATATTTTATTCACAATAAACATAGAGAACATGAAAAATGTTTAAGCAGAGGAGTTTTCATCTGGAGCATCATTAAACCAAAAATACATCAAAGACGGCCACAAACTCTCCAGCAGCTGGAAACTTTTATCAGGAAAGAATGGAACAAATTCCAACATCTAAACTCCAGAAACTCAATCTCGATGCCCAGACTTATTTAAAGTGTTTTGAAACGTAGGGAAGATACTACACCATGATAAATATGACCCTGTCACAACTTTTTTGAGACCAGTAGAGACCTCTGATTTAAAATAACTCATTTTGTGAGTAAAATTTCCCAGTTTCAACATTAGTGTTGTTAACTATGTTCTGTTGTGTACAACACACTGGCTCATGTGATTTGAAATGACCAATAAAGGAATAGTTCATTAAAATATGGGAATTCTGTCATCTAGTGTTGAGTAAATGATGACCAGATTTTCATTTTGGGGTGAACTATTCTTTTAAATAATGTCCCAGCATTTCCAGAATTTGGGATGTTTTTCTTCTTCCTTTGGTTTTAATCGCAGCTAAATATGAACGTCTTCTTTTCCTTTTAATGGCGGTCTGCAAAACTATTGCTAGGTAAATACTGCCACATACTGCATGTTAACGCCATGACAGCTGACATAAAAAATTAAAGGCTTGGGAGAGCCGAAATTTGTAAAAAGAACAAAAACAAAATATATATTCCTTGAGATCATCTTGAGACATCCCTAGACAATATGGTATTTTTAATACGAAATTTGACAATAAAGTAATCTACCCAATGCATATTTTATGATATTAAAATAATCATGTGCTAGTGTTGGTGATGTGTTATGGCTATGTTCACAAAAGAACAATTAATTCTGATTGTTTCGAGTGTGGGGTATTGTTTTAGTCACATTTGTTTGTGACACTGAAGGAAAACAACAACAACAATCTCCAATGATATGTTTAACGTGGGGCTTTTTCTCTTGTTAAGCCTAGAAACAAATGAATTGTTTTTGATTCTTATATGAAGAAAGAGCTCAACTCTGGCTGAGATTATTTATACAAGAACGTAAAAAACAACAGAACATGAACGACACTTAATACTGCAGTCACTAAATCACTCAAACTGCAGCTGCAAAGGTGAGTCACTTTTGGTTAATTAGCCATTAGCAGCTGCATTAAAAGAGCCGCGGCAGCCTAAAGTTTACTAGCGAAGCCAGACCGTCGACGGCCAAACGCGCAGGTGCAGGAAACACACAATCAGCTAAATGAGTTAATGTGTGAACGGGAACGTTTTCAAGAAGAGCGGCAGCATGTGCCAACCTCACACAAACCAAGAGCAGAAAACATGTCAGAGCTCGTGGACTGAGAGACGCACACCTCCAATAATGCCACACAGTAGTTGTGGTTAAGGCAAGATAGAAACTTGTTTTGCAGTATTATTGCCCAAGCACAAATGGTGTCAGGACACACTCAGAATTGTTCTGTTTACTGTAGTATTCGTTTTCTTTCCCAGAACAAACAGCATTTTTGAGGGCCTAAATATATTTTAAAAATTACACTTTGCACACAGGTCAGAACTAGAGATCTAATCTAAAGGCCTTTACGATGCTAAATTCCAAAGACTTTGTGTCAGTGGCGGCCTGACCAATTTGATATTTTCCCCTGAAACAGAAGTTGTTGTAACTGAGGCATACAATTGCCAATATACCAGAATTTCAAATTATGCCAATAATCAGTGACAGTTATAGCAACAGCTGCTGACAGCATGGTGAAATATTCAATGAGGTGCCAAACCATGCTAGCAGCACCTAGCTAACTGGTGAAGCTAACTGCTACTAACACCATAAAACCAGATGCTGCTGTAACTCAAATACAGTTTGATAGGATCACCATTACCATTGCAACCAATGGACTTCACGATTAACTTGGGTTATGATGATTTTGAGAAACATAGCCTTGGTTTGAACGCATCTAAAGGCCCATTTCCACTTACAGTATAGTCATAGAGCCACGTTCTGGCAGGAAGTGAAGGCAAATATTAGTGATGCCTTCCTCCTTTAGTTGCCTGCTTAAATGCATATTGCCCATCGTTTGCTGATTTCCCAAGACCACTGAGTGGCAGTGGACTCGCTTTCAGATTCGGTAAACTTTCTAAAATTAATGAAACCCGTTATTTTATTATATATGCACTCATTTGCATACATATCAGGAGTCTAAATCTGAACATGGTATGAAGGTTAAAAACTCTTAACAGTAGAGCTGAATGTTCTTACAGAGGATTTGGGATTTTTTTTAAATGTATTTTTACAATGTTTTATGCAACGCATTATTCCTAAAGCATATGCATGGGTGTTGACAGAATCTTCCGATTTATGAGAAGGTACTGTCAACAGACGTACATTTGTTTTAAGAATAATGTGTTGCATAAATCATTGTGAATGATATGTTAGCAAATCCCTCATTAAAAAAACCTTCAGAACATAGAGAGGAAGTTTGGTGTAATAGGGAAAAAAAGAAGTACTGATTAAAAAAAAAGACACAGATTAAAGATACGGATTGCATGAAGAAACAAGGTATTCTTGCCTAAAAGCTTGATCAAACGTTCATCAGTTGGAGTTCTGCTTGGCTGCTTGTGGCCCATCATACAGTCTGTGTTTTCTGCTCATTTGTAACAGGAAGTTTTGCGGATGATTTCCTGATGCGTTGCATTCATATCCGTCCCCCCGTCTCTCATTTAAAGTGCTGCGGCATTAGCAGCATCTAACGAGATGAAGCTCATCTGAGAGACAGAAACGCACATTCATCCTCGTCTGTTTCTCTCACACATTTAGTGGCTCGCTTCATTTCATGCTCCATGGCTCAAGGTGGCCACAGAAACAGAAACACACTCACACGGCGGGCAAAAACACCACCCTGGCCAATAAAACATGCTCCTATTCATTTTTATAAACCACGCAGAACTAAGAAATTCAATTAATTTGAGTTGCGTGGTTTAAAATGAAAAGAAATAAATAAATGAATATCACCCAGCGTTGTGCTTTTGATCCTCAAGCACTAATTTGATGCCATGCTGTGTTGATAATAAACTCTGTTACACCCAAACAGCCTTTAGAAATATCACCTCATTCCAACACTGCACTTCTCTACTTATTTATTTCTATTGTTTATATCTGCTTATTTATTTGCTCATTTGTTTATTTGCTGGAGGAATGAGGTGCTTTTTCATTGTGACTAACTAGTACATCAGTTTCAAGGTTAACTGCAAAGTCAACTAAGCAACAGAAACTACTGTAGAGAAAAGGCGTTATTATTACAGACACAGACAGACAGAGAGAGCCTCGTTCTGTTAGCTTAGCATCGAGTCATTGAAAATAACTTGCTCAGCTGTGGACATTGAACACTTATAAAAACTGCAGTTGATTTCATTTCATTTTTTAAGCATAAAACACTGCTGCCAGAAAGACTAATTTTGTTAAAGCTCAATCACAAAGAGCAACATGCGGCGTAGGATTTGCATGAATTGACTCGGAGGCTCTGAACGCCGTTCACACGTGTGTACAAACAGAGGCTTATTAAAAGACATTCCTGCCTTTCTTCTTGGTGCGTTCCTGCAGAAGACAAACACCTTTTATTTACAGTGAAGAACAGAGCAGCTGGCGACACGGACGCGAGCGAAGCCACCGATCGCAGACAAAGACTGGAGGCGCTTTAGCGGAACATAATTACCAATAATTGATTGTGTTGAAGGCCGTTTTTATTTGGGCAGGATGAATGAAGCTGGCAGCACTTTCAAAAGCGCCTCGGGTTCTGTGAGACACGGCGGTCGCGTTTCATTTATATTTCTGTCAAAATGAAGCCGCCCACCACTATTTTCTCCGAGATTTTACAGTCTCCCAAACCACCAACAGACTTAATTACATTGTTCACGCAGCGTCTGATATTTGAACGCTGGCTAAAAATACTCCTTAAAAGCCTTAAAACTATCACGTTGTGAACGTGTGAGAGTCTGTCAGGGTTCCTCATGAGCCAGGGTCATTTTTAGGGTTGCTTTCTGATTTCATCTGTCACACTGGAAGCAGATAGGTCGGGTGCAGTGCATTGTGGGATATCGCATGTAGTTACCAGAACTGCAGCGACGGTATATAACAAAACAACTTGCCGTTTATGACATGAATGAAACAACCAGCTAAAAACGAAGTCAGACGCTGTCCGTCGAATGTCTCTCTGGTGTCCTGTTGAACCGAAACGAGAGAAATGAGAAGCTCGTTGCCATAAACTCTCGTCTTTAGCAACGGTGTGGGAGGCTGTATAATCCCAATCATAATTTGTAATAATATGATTAATTTAATGAGCTGGCAGGGTTCAGGGACGCGATGTGGAGTTTGATTAATGATGGAGTTGATGTGTTCAGATGTAATTAGGGGAATTATGGCTCCGTTTCCGTCGAAGAGAAAATATTCACCACAGTGAAAATACTGCAGAAACACACGCTTCTGTTCTCCTTCACTTTAACGCATTATTTATTCCTGCAAAGTGACTTTTGGCAAAATGCATTATTTAATTACTCTTAACAAAACAATACAGGCCTGATCGATTCAAATGTGGTCCATTTAGTCATGCACACCACGATACCAGATCTTTCGGGAACACAAGCAAACACATTCGGATGCGAGTGATATCAAGTGCTAAAGCTAGACCAATCTCAGTGATACAGACGTAAATACTGTGTTTGTGTGGAATGTGTGTTTTATGAAGGTATTTCTGTGAGTTTCTCTAAATCTGTAGTGTACTGTAACTGCTTGCAACACAGAGATCATGTGTTACTAAAATCTCACAGAAACCTGTAATAATTAGACTCAAAGGTTTGTAAGTTGGTATTGTTACAAAGGTCACTTTTAAGTGTATTTAGAAACGCTACAACTTAAGTAGCCTTTTGTTTTGACATTAATATTAATATTATCTGTAAGTCCATTTTCTTTTTTTTTCAACTTACTTTTAATATTTGAAGTACACTACAAGTGCAGTCCACTTCTCTTTCACATGTCAAAGATGTTGCTAGGGTGTATGCACAGACATAGTGTTTGAGAGAAGAAAGACACGCTCCTCTGTGATGTTTCATTATTCTTTCTCAATTGAAAATAATTAACAAAATAACCCTCATCCATCATTTTTAATAGTGTGGATGTAAAAACTGAATCACATTTTCTGAACCCTTGACATCCTGAAGCCGTTTAGCAAATGATCCAGGATGCTAAAATGCAATCAGAGCAATGATCAAATAATTATCTGAAGTGTAATTAATTAAACATGCCGATGAAGTCGTCTCGAACATCTGCTTCGGCGTCTTAATCGGGTCGAATGCAGTCCCTCGTCTGCACAAATGCTATTGTTTCCCCACAGTAATTAAACTGACTGATTTACACAGATCATCAGAGAAACGAGGAGCTCTTGACACGCGCATGTCCCTTTTAGAGTCGGGAGAATCAGCCAAACTCCCCTGAAGTCACTGAGCGATGACAACCAGTCCGCTGTTCTCCTTTTAAGGATGTCTAGATAATTCACTGGAAAATATTAGATCATTATGTTTTACTCACCTTTTCTTCTCATCCAGATGTGTTGACTAACACACTAAAGCACATGTGAAGAATATGATATGATTCGATATGATTTCAACTGTAGTCTGTTTTTCAGCGCTATATTTCAAGAGAATAGGTTGTAAACGCACTTTCTTCATCGTGCGGCGCTGTGAGTGGGCTGTCCGTCTGAAACCAGTCATTACAATGAACGAACATGACGTGACAAATACAGCATATCTAAAGAAAGCTTGAAGTGTCTAATATTAAATTAAGTTAATGTCGAAAACAAATATTCTCTGATAAAATAATCCATAAATCATATGAAACCAGCACAAGGTACAGTGTTTCCTGTCTGAGCTCCCCTGTAATGTGATCACGTCTCCTATATAGAGATTCAAGTTCATCTCAGACACTTTTTGTTTTTGAATAAGATGCGGCTTATTCCAGAACATGATCTCATTCTGGAGTCTCTGTTCATTTCTTTATTTTCTTTCTTTTTTTTTATTATTAGTGTCAAGTAACTGTTACCAAATGACCTTACTTTAAAATGTGACTCATTATTTTACTGCTTTAAAGCTTCAATAGAAATAACATTAAAGTATATTTATATACAGCAGTGCTTTAATCATATATCAGATACAACAAAAGTGATTATTAAATTACATAAAAAGATGCTTAAGTTCTACTTCAATTGTGTTTAGTATAAATATAAACTATTATACTTTGGAAACATTCACACTTACAGTGCATATTACAAATACCTATTTTGTGTTAAAGGCTCTTATTTCTTTCATAAAGAATGAAGTAAACTGGTGCGCACAAGGCCTCGACCTTCAAACCTCAGATCTTTGCCAGACTTCAAACAGATGTAAACGTCCAGTCGAGTCTTTGTCAAGTGATCGTTCGCCGTCTTGACATGTTTTTCTAGCAGTGATGCTGTTAGTGTCACAGTGAGTCAAAATGTTTGACCCTCATTTAAAGCGTCACACTTCCTCTGAACGGCTGCTAAAGGGATATTTACAGTGATACACACACACACTCGCCTGTAGATACGCCAGACACACACACACATGCTGCTTTAATCTCTCGTGAGAAATCTTGTCAAGCAGATGAAATGAATGTGATGTGTTTCGACGGTGTTGTAGATAACACTAATAGTGTGTGTGAGCTACACACAACTCACACTTACACACTCGCTCTGATCTAGGGTTAAACTAGAGTCGGACTACTGTCATCCTGTCGCTGGTCTCGTTCCTTACAACGCTCATCTATAGGGTCTGCAGCCGACAGAAAACAACGCCACACTGAGCGTGCAAATATTGTACACTGTGTAAATGTAACCAGATAGATGCAGTTTGATGAATTTATATTGTTGACAAAACCTTAGTGTTAGCGTCATCCTAGTGTTTGCTAATCCTAACCTGTTAACCTTCTGTGGACAAACATCTGGCAGACATCTGTATTCATCATAAATCATACACATCTTAAATGCATCTAATAGACATCTATTTCATCGGTTACACTTTATTATACCCAAATGTTTTATTTTTTTAATCTAATATCATGTGGTTATGTGTTTACATTCTGTGTTAATATTCCCAAACATTATGACCATGCTTTCTGTGTGTGAGATATGTGAAGACTGGCATTTCCTCTTTTATTGCTCTGCACACCACACGTCCAGCTCTATATTCTACATGATCAACTTTAACCCAACTGGTTGAGAAAAAAAATCATTTAATAGAAACAATTCATGCATTTGATTACTGGCCACATTCTCATCCTCTATGGAAAATGATTTAATTGGCCCAAAATCATTATGTTTGAGGGTGATGGTTTCACAACGGTAAGTAGCAATGTGTAAAAATTCACAAGTGCACTATCATAGCACAAGTTAAACACAAAATGTGCCTTGAAAAGTTGATTAAATGCTCCAAGGGAGCGGTTTGCCGGGACTGGGATGAGATGGGGTGATGTAGAATCGGTCACTTTTGCTTTTCTGGAGGCTGTTGAGGTGCTCCTCCAAACTGCAGCATGACTAAAGTTGAAATGAACATTGAATATTAGACACAAACAATGTCTAGTCACAGAGAAAACAACATTATAAAAAGTGATTGCTCAAACAACTCAATCGCTACTGAAATATGTGAATTCATATGAAGACTTGATTTGATACCTTATGACATATTAGAAGTCTTTCAGCAGCATCACAAGCACTGATTTTTGGAGACTTCAGTCCTGGAGGTGGTGCTGGAAGGAGATGATTTCCTGGCCGTAGCCTGCAGATGGAACACACATGAAAATACACATGAATTAATGTAACTCTTCAGTGAAATACTTTAAGTTAAAGAAAAGAAAGAATTTTAAACATTCACTTGGTGCTTATATGTAGTATATGTCTAGCTAGCTAATGTTAGCTGTAAAATGTTAGCTGTTTCCTAGGTTAATCACGTCGTCGACAATTCTAGTCCCGGCAATAAACAAGTTTGCGTGTGTGCGTTCGCTCCACAGCACGCAATATTTTAAATTCTGCTAATGAATTAGCACCAAATTATAAATGCTTAAGTATAATTTAATGTAACTTACCTTTCCAACGCACTGGAAGATAATGACGGCGTCCTCGTGAGTTCAGCAGAGGCAGTGACGCGGCGGGGAGGAGTCTAATTACATCTCTACGGAGTTGTTTGAGCACTTGACAATCTTTGACTCTTGAGTTTTTGCTGTTTACTTTCAGGAAAGATGGAATCACTGAACTAGTGTTAACAATGGTATTTGTGACCAACGCCCCCCTAGAGCTGGCCATGGGGTTTGGCCACAGAAGGCTGTTCCTTGCACCACCTGGTGGATATTATACGACACAAAACAACGTTTTAAAAGCATCTGAAAAAATGCTTGCAGGCAGACGCGTGATCACACGTGACGAATTGCAGGCTGCCGCGTGAAAATAGACGCATTTTTAATGGCCAGATCTGTACTAACTTTACATAACGTTGTAACTACACGTCAAGTAATGCACTAATGCATTGTTACTTGAAGAGAAGGCCTGCGACGCTTCCCCTGGGTATGAAGAGCCTCTCATCCTCCACTGAGCTCATCGCTGACGGTCACGTCAGCTCTAGACAGCTAAAGGCTCACATCATCAGGAATTATATTCATCTCTTCCTTTCAAAATCAACTGTTGAGGTCACTCTGAAACACATTTATCTACATCACAACCTTCATTATTTGACAGCCCCACTAAGCCATGGCACAGGTAAGCGTGGCTCCTCTTTCAGCTCGTTCTGAGGGCCTTATCCTGCGTCTGCTCAGTTCACTGCTTACAAAACATATTTGCCTGAGATTCAGAACCACATCATTGATATTCGACTGTGTTGAGTGTGATGGATCGGCTCCAGCATCACCGCAACAATCTAGCTGAAGTTTGCACTTTAGAGAAGAGTGTCTGTGGGATAAAAACAATAAAGAATTTTTAATAATATTTTATAAAAAAAAAAAAATTATATTAGTCTTTGTTTTTTATGTTTTCAATTTTCATTTCACTTGTAACGTTTTTATTTTATTTTATTTTTTTTTAATATATTTTGATTTTAGTTCAGTTATAATATTTCAAATGATCTATATTTTTTTCCATTTATTTATTTGATGTTTATACTTTTGGCAGACATTATTATGAGGAATTTGTTTTGGTGACAGAAGCTTCCACAGCACAAACACAATCATTGTGACAAGACAGAGATAATGAAATGAATAACAATTGGATAAGTAAATACAAAATATCCACATACAAGCATATTTTAAATAACACGTGTTGTGGTTTGATATGCATTGCGTGGCATTCAGCTGGTTTTATTTGTAATGGACATCTCTGAAGTGATGAATTCTCCCATAATGCACAGAAAACAGATCATTCAGCTGCTCTACAATCTGACCGATCATTCAAAGATGCTGTAAAACACTCTTACTGCTTTAGTACCGTAGCTTTCTAAACTTAGTTAAAGTCCTGCGCACATTCCTGTCCCAGAGCTCGACACTGATGAAACCGATTCAGACTCTTGTATTGGACTTTCACACAAACAGATAAATGTCACTGTTGAAGAAAGACTGGATGACGCTGGTCCGTCCTCAGTGAACGCTAGTCCAAGTTGCTAGTAAAGGAGCGGCGTGGTAAAAGTGTTCATATTTCTCTCGCTTCTAAACTTGAGCTCATGAATACATATTGCAGGATATGGAAAATTCAACTCAGCAAAGTCCGGCGCGTAATATTGCCGTTTCTTATCAAAGGCGTCTGGAAGCCTAAATTATTGTCATCAAAGTGAAACGGTTCTGTGCACCTCCAGCGCTGAGAGCTAAACGCTTTTACACAAACCCCATTAGAGGCTCATTGTGTGCAGATAGCAGCTCTGAGACGAGGCAAACACGGCCAGAGTCCTCGCGGCCGGCTGCCTCGTTCCTTCACAAACGTGACACCTCTTATTAAAGTGATAAATGGCCTCCACCGATGGGCAGATCTCAGGTGTCAGGAGCTGCGCGGCGTTCCGGCCCGAGTGAGCTGGAGCTCTGCGACAGAGAAAAAGAGCTGATAGAAGTGCTTCGGCTCCGTCCGTCTGGAGCTCTTAAAGCGTTACTTTGCTTCTTCATCTACGGTTTCCGCTGAAGGAGAAGTGTTTACCTGAGCTTCACCTCCACGCTTGGACTGGAGAATTAGTCTCCGAACTCAGATCGATGTGAGACTTCGGGGTGATATGTCACTGTCACTCTGGGAATTGTGGGAAAGTGTCCAGCTCTGTGTTTGGAGGAATGGACGCGTATCTCGGCGTACAGACGGAGCCCAAGCAGCTGAAGAAGCCAGATTGTGGGAAGCCTTCATTCTTGAGGAGTCTTCAGGTGAACTGTGCAACATTTGCACATGCCACTTCTTACTCTTAGTCCTGGTTAACCAGGTGCGAAACCGTCCAGTGTAGTCCTGCAGGAGTCCAAACATACCTGATTCCCTGAGAACAGCATGTCAAATCAGTAGTGTGTCGTGGTATCTTATTTAAAAAATAGTGCCATGAAAAAATTTAGCCATGGTATACAGATCATAGACGACATGGAAGTCATGTTAAATATATACAACCAGTATTTGATTAACAATAGAATATAGAGAACATAGCAAACGTTCAAAGGGAGAAGTTTTTCACTAAATGAGCTCATTTAAAATCTGAAAAAATCAATACATTTAGAAAAGTTTTAGCTGGGAGAACATCTAGGAAATAAGTTAAGCAGCATCTCTGAGGTATAGAGGTGTATAAGTGTATACAGTATGAGCAGCTTCATGTTTTGGAAGGCACTATGAATGCTGAAAGGTATATAAAGGATTTAGAGCAACACATGCTCACCTCCAGATGAGGTGTATTTCAGGGAAGGTCTTGTGTATTTCAGCAGGACAATACTAAACCACACACTGCTTCTAGTAGAAGAGTCCAGAGCTGAAGTGACCTCCTGCAGTGCACATCTGGAGCATCATTAAACCAAAAATACATCGGCCACAAAAAAAGACGACTACAAATTCTCGTAGTTCTTTTTATTTAAATTTTAAAGATTTCCAGAATTTAAATTTTTTTTTATGTTATTAAAAAAAAAAAAAAAATATATATATATATATATATATATAACAAAAACAAGAATGATAATAATCAAGCATAATAATTTTCTACACTGATTTAGTTCATTTGTGTTTATGTAGAAAATTAAGTATGTTCAGCTTGACAAATGTAGTGTTATCTAAACTCATAAAATTGGACAAAAAATACAAATGTTTATTTATCTGGTTCGTTTTAAGCACAAACGTTTTAGGTATTGTATATTTAAAGTATGTTCTTCACTGATTGCTGATTTTGTGACTGTAACCCAGCTGTGGGTCCTGGTGTTATTACTGCAGGGGATGTAGGTGGATGAACAGCGCTCCACCCTACTGATGGTGAAGGCAATGGATTCATATACTGTTATACTTTTGTATGATTATGTCTTTATCTAATCGTCATTCAATTAAGTGGGATATCATTGCAATTGGATCATATTGATAGCTTATGATGACAAATGAACCTAAACGTCAAATAATAACATATTGCTGTGTGAGTGTGTTGGTGCTGATGACTTTTAACCATCTGCACACAGGAAAAATAAAGAAATAATTGAAATTATGAACATAATGACTAATGTCTGATGGAAACCGGACCCTTCAGAGTTTCAGTTAGCTTAATCACTTTATTGTTCAATAATAATTTGAAGATAATTAGCATGGCTTGATTAAACTGAAGCTGTTTGCTCTCAGCTGTGTTTTACTGCACATTAAATCCTTCCCTAATTCCTCGCTTTTCCTGCATCTGATGCCCTGAAACCCGAGGCAGAGCCGTGTGTGTGTGACTTCTTAAAGACGTTTACCTTTGCTGCTCATCCAATCTGCTTATTCAAACATCATTATCACTGGTAATATCTGGTTTGCTCAGGAGCGATGGCCGGATCTGCTTCGTTTACAGCCGCTCAGTTTGAATTTCTCTGACTGGTTGGTCAGTGTTTTCTCTGAAACGGTTTCTTTTTCCCGCTGGCCGAAGATGTCTGGAAGCACCGAGGCAGAAAAAACACACACACAAACATTTGGTTGTTATTATTTTGGGTCTTCTGTCGTTTTATCTTGAGCTAATGGTGTTCTCTAAACTCTCACACATGCTACATTGTGAAGTGTTCATTAGGAGGCTGTTTATGACGCTGGTTTTTCTCGCGGGATCGTTGGCTTGGTCTCATAATGTAATTGTTTCACTATAATTGTGAAGATGTTTGGTCAGTAGAGGTGAATCCAACACAAACACACACTGTTATAGATCATGCTGCAGTATATTTTAGATCATTTGAGTGAATTTATCAAACATCCATTTTCCAAATTTGTGTTGTTTTTCTTCTGACCTCGATTCTTGATGATACACAAAAACCCAGACACTTAAGTAAGGTTACCGCACTCGATTGTAAACATCAGGATAACTTTAAAACTTATTGTGGAATATTTTATACTTTTTAATATTATAAACAACCCACTTTACGTAATATTAATAAACAAGAAAATAATAAGAAAAAATGATGATGGGGGCGGGACTTGATTTTGATTGACTGACTGATTGAAAACCAGGACAGGCCAGGCCAGGTCATTTCATTTCTATGAAAGATTATCAAAAACATTGTCCATCTTCAGAATAATGTGAATTGATTAATAATTTACAATAAGATGATCAAAATTGACAACTGATCAAAAAAACAAGATGATCAAAAAAACAACTGTTATTTCTCCAAATTCTTCTAGCATTCCCAGTGAGTTATGAAAACGTTATTTCTGAATTTACAGAATGTGACTTTTTTAATTAGTTTTAATGTTTACTTCTTTTTAAATTCAAATATTAGAGGTCTCCTTTCCCTTGATCCTTTGACACAGAAGAAGTCTTTGTATGCTTAATACATCCTGCTAGTTTCATAATCTAAAAATGTCCTCCTCATCATCTCTCAGAATCTGAAGAAGTGGTCTTGTGTGCGTAAACCCCTCCTCCAGAGAAACACCTCCGCTAGGAGTCTTCTTCTCAGCATAGGCCCCGCCCACCAGCGTTCAGTCGCGTGTTTCGAGCTGAATGGAGTCTTCGCATTTGGTCAAAACAAACAGAGATCACAATCACTGCATTATGTTGTCTGCACTAGATACAGTAACAGATACGAGTCTGTCGTCAGGAAGCAAAAGATCGCTCACTTTGACGCATTTGTTTTGTGCAGCTGGTGTACGTCTTTCCACAGATTTCAGAAAGATCCGAGCGTAAAGAACAAGTCAGGTTTCTTTCACAAGGTGTCTGAGCACTTGTTTTTTAAGAGTCACAAAGAGAGTGCATTCCATTTACCTTTTTTAAATTTTTTTACAACAAATATTTAGAGAGTCTGTTTGGATGTAATGGTTGTAGTTGTTGCAATGTTCTGCCTTCTGCTGGATCTTACACATCATATATGCTGCATTACACTGACACCAAGACCATAACATGACTGCAAAGCACACACACACACAATCAGAAACATTGGACGAGTCCGGCTCGCAGCTAAAGGTGTTTGTCTGCCAAAGCTCTGAGAGCATCTCTGGAGCTCCTCCAGCTCCTCTGGAACATCACGCCGCTTCATTTGTTTACTGGAAGCGTCGCAGCAGAACGCGTTAAAACTGCCGTGATTCGTAACGCCCGGCTGGCGTAAACACGCGACTCGCTCTGCGCCCACAATGCCTTGTGATTGAGAAACGCTGCAGTGCCATGACTTTCTGTCTAATTTATTCATCCACTTTTTACGGAAGCCATTTTCCCCAGCAGAGAGAGACTGAGCGTAATTATCCTAATTAGTGCTAATTCAACATGGCTGAGCCCATTTTTGTAACGAGCCCCTCATCCAGAGCTCAGAGGAGGAAGAGGAGGCTCGCCGCCTCCCTTTGTTGCCACAGAAACTGTTTCCGTGGCGACCCGCTCTTGACAGTGATGGGGAATGAAGAGGGGTTAATTTCACTGTGAAGGGGCACAAATTAAAGCCGAAATGAGAAAGTCAAATGCCTCCTGTTTGCAAATGAACTTCTGTCAGACACAGGCAAAAAAAAAAAAACCTCTCTATATATATATAAAGACCTATACAAAATAATGAACAGCTTCAAATCAGATGGCATGCCAACATCACAAACCACTCAAGGTCAAAGAATGTATCGGAGTATATTAATTAAACCTAGTGTTTTATTTGTTTGTTTTTTAAGAGACTGAACTGCATGTTAATAATAATTCACATCTATATTAAATGCTGTTAGCTGAACTATTTTTGACACATGCTTAAATGCACCTTTCTAAATGTAATATTTGTTGTCTTTGCAATATGATACAATAAACATGTTCAACATTTGTACTGATGGATTAGCCAATTATTAGACTATATATCAAATAAAACACCACAGTTAAATAAAGTATGTATGACTGAAAGCGTTTTACTCAGAATGTGTCACCTGCAGGCTCCTCTACTCAACAGTGTGAATGAAAAGATTATTATTGTGTAGTTATTGTATTATCGATGAATAAAACGGCTGAAAACACACAATAGCCATAGATTCCTGAAGGAAAAACAAAACCACAGGAACACCGTTGGAAGACTCACTAAACTGGTGCACACACTGGCGCAGGGGATTGTGGGATTCCCAGCAGTGAACTTAATGCAAATAAGACACAAACTCTGTCTAGCAGCCAATCACTGTGGTCATATATTTTATGAGTGTCCTATACTGTAATACTTGTTTATGAAATCAACTGGAGGAATGTTACTTTAATTATTCAGATTTATACACACACACACTTGACAGCTCGGATGCTCAGATTATTCAGAGTTCTAATAGCTGCTTTTCTATGTATAAACTGTTTATGTAATAAAATATGTTTTCATAGATTGTGTTGTCTGGCATCAGTGCAAAATGATCACAAATTAAAAAGGATTCATGCCAAAATTGTCCAAAACCCCATGCTTTCCAAACTTTTGGAGGACAGTATATATATATATATATATATACAGTGTGTACAGGTTTGATTCGTATAATGGGGCCAGGATGGACATCCCTTTGGTAAAACATCATAACAACCCCTGATGATTCTGGATATTTGAAATGAAATATAAAAGCTCACTCATCCAGAAACTGAACCCAGAGATGTCTGCTACAGAGAGTTTTATTTGCCTTAAACCCTTTATCTTGATTCTGCTGCTGTTGATGTCACACACACACACACACACAGATCTGACAGTGCAATTTCTATCCAGACAGAAACCTGCCTCCATTAATCCTAAATTTACACGTTTTGAGGTTTGACGGTCACATTTCGTGTTCCTCCAAGCATATAATCAACGTTTCTAATGAAAAATAACAATGTTACGGCACAATTATCCTAAAATGTCAGAGTCGCTTTTCAATACGACTGCTGCCAAATGAAATTCAAATGAGTCGTCATTATGCACTTTTTTTTACAAGATACAGATGAAATATCATAACAATTATACAGTAAATCTGAGAGCTATATTAGTGATTAAAGGAGTAGTTCACTTACAAATCAAGATCATGTCATCGTTCTCAGACGTGAGCGTCTTCACATGACACAGATGCCTCAGTAAAGACCCTTATAATGTCACTAAATATTCCTGTTCCAAATTAATGCTGTTTTTTTTTCTCCTTTTTCTGTATTTTGGATCAAATAATTGCAGAAGATTTTTTTTTTTTTTATATATTTAAAAATATGTATTGTTCACATTTTTCTTGAATGCCAGTGTGTCTGATTGTATGTAGTTTCTCATCGAAATGTCTGTGTTTGTGCGCAGGTCTCTGGAGGGAAAATGTTCCACTGATTTTCGTTCCTGCAACCTCAAAGTAAGATCAACACACTCACAATCTCTCTTTCACACACACACACACACACACACACAGTATCGGAGGGTCACGCTAACGTCTGTCAGTTCTTCAGTTGGTTCTTGGCGTCTTGCAGATGTTGCTGAGATCTGCTGATGAACAATCATTCTGAACAGATCTGCTCCAGACCCTGTCTTCTTTCAGGTCCTCTCCTCACTGCTGTTCTTGACAGTCCGTTTAACTTGTTTTTGTTTTTCTTTCTTTCTTTCTTTGAAATAATATTCTGTGAAGGTTGAGACTGAAGCACTGCATGATTTGGGGAACAATGTCATTATATGGGTCATTCTACAGAATTGCTCATAAGTCAGAGTTGGAGACGTCTTTTTTATTTTTTCGACAACAACAAAAAGTTTGTATTCAAATTCTAGAATATCCAAGGTACACATTTCTAACAACTGAGCAGTTCATCGTTATATCGTATTACCCTAAGCCTAACTTTTAGAAATATACTCATTCAATATACATTCAATATAAAATATTTCAATTCTATATTTGACATACATAATACAAATGTTCCAATACTAATACATACGGCTGTTTTTTAGGGCTTGTAATCACATGAGTTCAGTGTTACAGTGAGATTGTCCTGAGCAGGGTTCAGTGCTTCATCATGAATCTCATCTCAGTGGTTTATTCAACGGCTGATAGTGGACTGTGAATGAATCTGGAAACACATTCAGAGCTCATCAAGCAGAGCAGTTCCTGTCACTGCAGAGAAACAACAGTTCAGCTCACACGCCATTTACACCCACAGCTTACCCAGAATTCAACAGACCAGACTGATGGGTCATCATCTGTCCATCTACACACTCACACACACACACACACACACACACACACGCTGGTTGCCATGTTTTATGGGGATGTTTTATATATGTAATGTTTGTAGTAGGTGTGATAGGTGTGTGTGTGTGTGTGTGTCTTTATCAGAGGCTGGTTTTAAATTGGAAATGCAATCAGCATCAAATGGATCTGAAATGCTGAGAGCCTCTGAATGAGTTTGAGACACCCTGCAGTATTTCTGCTGCTCTTACAGTATCATACGTGCTAACAATGACAGAATCCTTCTACAAGGAGAACAGAATAAATTATATGCACATTCTTATATAAATGAATAAATAAATACATATTTTTTAAATGTGTTTTTGTGAACAGTAGTGCGTCTGTTGCCCGCAGCAGATGTTTTAGCATGTCTGGTCACATGACGCTCAGAGCTCCTGTGATTGGCTCAGAAGAGCCTGGCAGCAGTATTGAGCTCAGGTGACTCCAGCCGAGCAGCTGTCATTGAGATGAATGTGTGAGAGATCAGAGCTCCTCCGGCTCCACGAGACCCAGTTTCTCCTCAGATCCTGCCTCGTTTTCCTTTGCTGTGTTCGTTTAGCCCTTCCCCTTCTCTCTTCACCAGATCCGTGTCTAAACATTGTTCTCCTATTGACTCTAAAGGTCTAATTAACATATGCACAGAAACACGAGAGATAATTATTTCTGCACAGTCACGATTCAGAAAACTCCGATAATTGAATTCTCCTCTTCATTTCCCTTAAAAACCCGAGCCAGCGGTCCAGACGCAGCTCTCTCAAGTTAATTATCTTCATTATGGAATCATCCTTTCTTCCGCACGTAAACTTCTCCAGAATAACTCATTACGCAACTTCGTGAACTTCCTCAGTTTGCAGAGAGACACACATGAACGTCCCGCTCTTACAGGGATAGGGTTTCAGTTTGAAGATTTAGATGTCTGTTTATGGCTTTTATCAGGAATAATGTTTACACTTTATTTTGAGAGTCTACTTTAGACATTCTACAAATTCACAACTGCATGTCTATCTGCTCAGAGGAGACTAGTAGGTTTAGAGTCAGTAGAATAAGTTGACACGTACTTGTAAAGTTGTTGTGGAGCCATCAAAAAAATATCAATCAGACGATCTACTAATACTTTGAACGACCGCTAGTTGACATGGAGTTAGAGCTTAGAGCTTTTGGCTTCAGGTTCCGTCTCTACGCATACGTTATGAGTGGTCTGATTGGTTGTAGATTCGTCCAGTAGTATACATAAGCATCTGATGGCCGCAGATTAAGCCCGCCTCCCAGAAGGTGGGTAATAAGGTAGCTTGGCCCAACTAAGCTCCTATGAGCTTTATAGTCGCGGAAGCCAGGCTAATACTATACTGCTTAATAAACCTCACACACAGATACAGCACAGCTATAGTGTTCAGGTGTTCAGGTTTCAATGGCAGGGAAAGACTGTTGGATTTACTGATCATCACAGAACAAGCCAAGCCAGAGCAATACTGTCAGACTGTGTGTTTAACTTAATGTTTCTATTAATTTGATCTTTTATTAGTTGACTGCAACCCTTACAGTTTTTGTTTCGTACCTTTAAGTTGAAATGTTCGAACTACTAATAATAAAAGCCAAGTAAAAATTAATTAAAACTAGATTGCAAAAACACATTAGAGTTAATACTAAAGTAATACTACTAATTATTTGAGATTGAGTCGAGGTCACTATGAACTTGAGTGAAAATGAGTATGTAATGGATTTTCATGTTTTGGCTGAACTGTCTTTAACAGAATTTCTGCTTGAGACTCAAGCTGGATAAAAGAGTAGGGTTTAAACAAACTGTTACAGACGAGTGACAAAATGAGAAACGACAGAAGAATGCTCAACAGCAGATGCAGCGCAAACAGATGTGCTCGCATTAAAATCATTGCACAACGCCTTCAGATGAAAACAGGTCAAGCTCACGCACCTGACGGTGTCCTGCGGGACTCACAATACATCTTTAATTAAGAAAACAATCTTCCTCTGCTCAGAGTTCACTAAACTGAGACCTACTTCTGGATTCACTGACTTCACTGCACTGTTTAAAGAAACAGATTCGAGAGGAAAACTCAGCAACAAAAGATGTTTATCAGAATGTCTTTACTGTTTTTTTCCCCTTGTGATAGTAAATCTTGTGAAACACATCTACAGCTAAGCTTCCGCTGTCTATATCCCTTCACCCGTGTTTCTAATTCAACAGCCACATACATTTTTTTTATGCACCAAAGGCTTACAACAAATATATAGTAACTTGTCAGCGCTGGCAGTAACTGATTACAGGTCAACACATGGATTGTAAATGGACTTGTACTTGAAATTACATAATAAACATAATAACATAATTAGATTTTATAATGCTCATAATCAGATAGATTGTGTAGATAGATCAGCAGTTAGATTTTTATGGATTGCATGATTAAATATTATTCACATAAAGGCAGTCAAATCCTATTGTTATGTCGTTTATCTTTGACTGTGAGTTTTATAAATAATTTTTTAAACCATACTTATATATCTGGGAATATAACTGAGCTATTCACTTACTGATTTATTTATTTATTCATTCATTTTTTGATGTTGATTATAAAAATTGTAATTTTTTTAATCAACTATAATAGTATCAATGTTTAATAACTGTTTAATTGATAAAAAAGTAATCTAAAGAGTGATCCGAAATGACTTTTCCTCATATATTCAGTAATTTGTAATCAGTAACAGACAGACATTTGTAATCCACACAGCACTGGAAGGCATGAGATGATGAAGTTTGCAGCGAGGCGCAGGTTTATTGAGAGAAACTCTGAAGTAGTTCTGGGAAACGTCTCAGTTCTGAGAATCTACCAGTTAGATAAGAACAGGGCCCAAATTATTTTACATTGTTGAAAATATCAAATGTTTCAATAATCTCATTCAGTACGTCACTCAGAAGCAATTTACTCAGCTTGATATGAAAGTCTTTGAGTGTGTTTTATTCTGTATGAAGTGATTCGAGGCTTTAATGGAGGTCTTGTTCAGTTCCGTCTCGCTCGCGGTGCGCTTTAGCTGAAGAGGGAAGAGCTATGCAGAGATTTGTGTTGACTGACTCAGGAAAGTAGAATTCTTCTAACGCTCAGGTTTAGAAAACATAAGAAGGATTTTAATAGAAGATGCCATTTTCTGGGTTTAAGTGATTTCTATTTTTCAGTAAAAGTGCCTCTCGATCTCGCTTCTAGATCATTTTGTTATAATATGCTACTCCATAATCCTGCTGGAGAACAGGCAGCGGCACACCTGCATTCACGAGACCACAGAGGAGTGCTGCAACAAAAACAAAAGCTAACCCTGCAATATCTTAGTTTTATGGCTATGTCGCACTTTGTCCTTCCACTCAATTAAGTTGATTTCAGTAGTGTGATATTGCAGACCAGCTCCCAGATTATCTCCAGCTCCGCACCAGCCGTCCAATCAGCAAACAGAGGGTGGGCTTAAGGCCCGTTCCCACCAAGGAAAATAACTATAAAGATAATGATAATTATATCTGCATCCACAACAGCGAACAATATCATCAGTCCATTATCAATTTAAACACATCTGCCACTTTAAATACTCAAGCGCGTGATAGCAGGATCGATTCTGATTGGTTGTCAATGTTTCTATCGTTCATCAGCTGGAAAACTTTTCCAGTTCTTGAATGTTTTCATGTCATGCTGTAATCTTACAATAAAGGTGCAGGATTTCCGACAGACTCAAAAAATAAACGAAGAGCTGTGTTTGACAGGACTAACAAATATTTTCTGTTAAATATTAGTTTAGATGCACTAATTGTAACGAGGATGCATAGATTTACTTTACATAATCTTCAAAAAGCATTCACATCCATCTTCACTGTAGACGGTACTTCACGGTATTTCGCTCGATGGTTTTGTTTTTGCTGCATACCTGTGTTTACAGCAGAAGCACTTCATAATCAAACGCTATGTGTTTGGCTTACAGGTACACCACTGATTTCTAACTTCAGACAAGCACCCCCTCTACGAGAAAGTAAATGCTTGTTAGTTATGCCCTTCCAGACTCAAAGCGAAGCTGCAGAGTTTGGTATTACCAGGCTACACAGATTATGAAGCTTAAAAAGAAAGGAAATAATGATGATGGTGATTTTTGTCCTTCAAAAACTTCCAATATATACTTTACATTTTTTAACTATAAAAGTTTTTTTTTTCTTTTTTCTTTTCTGCAAATACACACATACAATCATGTGTTGGCTGGAAAATATTTACTTGATTTTAAACTTAATAAAAAATTGTGTCCAAAAAAGTTTTTAATATTTTCTAAAGTTTTTTCTTTTTTTCTTTTTTTTTTTATGAAATCATATAATCAAGTGAATCTGCCCAAGCCATAAGAAGTCATAAATCATATTGAATTTTGGTTACATTTCACTTGCGATGTCTGGTGACCAAAATTCAATTCAAGTCAATGTTAGTTTGATGTCCAGTACTGACATTGATATTTGTTGTTTTTAGGTTGCGTCACCAAAATCCAACACTAATTCAATCTCAGATTGGAAGCAAATACTGACATCAACCAAAATTCAACTTATTCACCCTATGTGGTGAAATAAGTGGAACATGTTGCAGTAACTATAACAGTAAGTTTATCAGCATCCAAACCAAAGCACATCATCACCCTGCTTCAACAAACTCTTGCTGTAGTTTTGTTGTTTGAGACACTTTAAATGCTGAAGCTCAGGATTGGCTGCTTATTTTTATTATAGTCCAACTGGGAAAAAAATCAATAAATACAAATATTCCAGAAGGGATTACAACCAAAAAGTTGTGCAATCTGTTTCATAAAAGTTTGAATAATTCTAATAAGACAGCAAGCTCCCTATCACAACCCTCTAGTAATATTTCTATATTTGTTAGTCGCCCGTGAATCACACCCACTGCATCCCATGAAGGAAAGGCTCTGAGAAATCTGCTATTTCTGATTCTGAAGGAGGAAGGTCTTCACAGAATTCCTGGAGAACGGTGAGTCAGCCTTTGTCCTGCCGCCCGCTTCCCTCCGCAGCTAATAAAGAGTAACTCTTTATCTCAGACAGGTTTTTAATATCAGAGGAACAAAATTAAGTTGACCCCGTCACAAAGCCTCGGGACTGATGGTGAAGTGTAAGCCGGCCTTCAGCTCTAATCTCGCCGTCGCTCCCCTCAGACGCCGATAAGACCTCCCTCGCGCTAGCGCTAAGTCTAATGAAGATCTTATCTAGTCTCAATAGTAGATATTAACATGTCTTCATCAAATCCACAACCCTCAGCCTCGCTCAAATCAGCTCCAAACAATGCTTTGCCGATGGATCCCGAAAAATTAGCTTCCCTTCATTTTCTGCCATTGTAATTTGTCAAACGCTCATCAAGATTAATCAAGCGCCGGCGTTCGGATCAGCGCGAGAAAACTAATATGACCTCACTGTCGAGGTCCTGAGATCTCGTGAGATCTTCACTTGGTTTTTGGGGGAATTTTTCATTCTGGAAACGGTGAACTAAACTAGTTTCAAGGGTTTAAAAGGTGCAGTAAATAAGAGAAACACTGTTGATATTTGAAATCACCCCCCAAAAAATGTGTAAATCTCTGAATCTTCTCACGCCAGTGTTCATCTCCGTGATTGTTGTTGTTGATCTGTCTCTTTTCTTTCTTTCTTTTTCTGTTTTGAACCAATGCTCTGTGTCCTTGTGGACAAACATATTTGAGACTCATATAGAGCCTTTCACACTGCTTTAGTTCCAGAACAAAAAGTACTGGGACGATTTCCTTTGTTCCTTGTTTTCTTTCATTTGTACTTTAAAATAAAATGAAACGTAGTGCAAATTTGGCGAGCTGTCTGGGGTACGAGCCGGGAGAACGGCGGACTCCGAACCCTAGAGAATATAACCCTAGCGAGGGTGAGGGTGAGGGTGAGGCGCTTGGCTCGTTTGCCGTCTGCCCCCCGGGCGTGAGGTATGAGGAAGAAGGTGGAGAAGGGGAGGAGATGTGATCAAGGTGAGATGTGGGAACATAGAAGCTGGGGTATTTAATAGTAAAGGGAAGTGATTTGATTGGACGTTCTTGATTAGAAAATCGTCTGCCAGCCGCAGATGATTACTGCGTTCACGATCCTCTCGAAACCATGTTTTTTGCAAAACATATACTTTAAAAAAGACTGTTCCTGTACATTTATGATCAGTTGTTCCTCATTCTTGGCTGAGCTAAAGCTTTTTTTTTTTTTATAATCCGCAAGAGACATGAAAAGCCGTGTAAATAAGTCGTCTGCTGTTTGCCAATAACGTAGGCCACTATGCAAATAAGAACGTTAACCTGGGGTTTGGGAATGTACAGTGTGAAACGTCTATTAATAAATACCCAGGATCAACATTTAACCCCAGGTTTAGTATAAGCAGTGTGAAACATGATCACAGATAACCCAGGGTTCTGTTTATCTGGGGTTTAGGAGAACCCAGGGTTAGCAAGTACAAGTGTGTAAAACCCTAGTGAGTACTAAGAAGTGACATAAGGCGGTCGACAGCGATGTCATCTGTATGCGGTGTTCAACAAGGAAAACAAAGAAGAACACCGTAGACGAAGTCTTCTGGTAAATGCCGTTAATTAAAAAAATGAGTTGATGCAATGTCTACACAGTATATGTACACAGCGTTTTAAATCATGCTGGGTGAGGATGTTTTCGTACGTGTTTAGCCGAACACGCCACAAAGTGGGTAGTTCCACAGTTAGTCTGAATACTATGAAACGGTTCCTGTGGTGTGAAAGGGCCTATTGTGAGCTGAATTTACACTGTATACGCGCGTGGTTGGAAAAGTTGGAGGATATGTGTTTATTATGCTGATGATGAGATGTATATCAAGTGTACTTCTGCCTTTTCCAATTCATTTTAGTAAACACTGGCTTTACACTGGCCGTTTGAGTTTGAAAAAAACCTCTGAGAAGTGGAATATGTCATTGTGAGGATGTCTCAGTGAAAAACTCATAACGTCTTTTCATTAAAGGCTGCTTCAGAATCACTCAGTGTGTGAGAATATAAAAACTACTCAGATTCACAGTGGACACATTAAAACATTGTGCTTGGACATTGTGGCGGCCAATCAGAATGCCAGGATGCTTTTTGTCTGCAATTTCTAAAAAATACTAGAAAATGACAAATTTATTACACATAGAAAAGAAAAGAAAAGAAAAGAAAAAGAAAATGTGCAGAATTGAGGACATCCTACTATTCACTTTTTCAGAAGTGTGTGTGTGTGTGTGCAGTTGAAGGAGGAAAGTAAAGTATTCTGGATCTCTTATCATTGCTTGTGGCATTGGGGGAAAAAGGAGAGAGAGAGAGAGACGGATGAAATATTAAGTGTGAACATGGCTGGAAGACACGGGAAATAAATGGGTTGGCTTGACAGATTTGCTTGAGATTTGGATGGATCCATTGCTGGCAACAGATAAAAATATTACTTCAAAGTGGCTTGTAACGATTGTTTTAATTGAACCATTTCCCTAAAAGACACAGATATGAAAAAAGATTTTGTGCAGTCGCAGCTTTCAGTCTGAGCCTTTCTGTGTTTTGTGATGTCCTTATTAATACAGACATCAAATATTGATTTGAAAGTAAATTATTTCATGTGAGTGTGAAACAGTGATCAACTACAGCTCATTCAGCGGAAGAATGTCACGACCAATCAGAAAAAAGCGAGAGTGGAATTTTTAAAAGATTGAATATAAAATAAATCCAGCAATATAAGCAGAAAGCGTCCGCCGGGCTCAGAGGTCACACGAGCAGTGCTTTGTGTTCAGTTCCTCTAGAGAACATTTCGCTCGTTCAGCTCAAGTAATAGCAGGAAAGTGTAGGATCAATGCTGATTGATCTGAAAGACCTTGGCAATTAGCGGTGTGCAGAGGGCCGTGTTCTAGCGATGCTGGATGGAGTTAAAGCGGGAACTGACACCTGGACTCGTCTTTAGACTCGAGGAAATGCGAAGTGAACGCTTTGACATCCGTAAGTGTTACACATTGTAGAAAACGTCACCCACATTCGACATGCAAATTTAATCAGGAAAGCTGCATATGTTGTCATTTCCAATGCTACGCTTAAATACAGTCTTCAGATCATTTATAAAGTCACTTTGTGTTTCTGGCCAGTTGGACGCTTTCCTTTGCTTTGTATTGTTAATAAGTTTTTGCATTGCTGCATTATAGAAAACATTTTGCCATTTTGATGAGGGCTTTCTCAATTTCAATCTATGCTGTTTTCATTTGATGCATGAATAAGCTACAATACATGACACAAAGATTCAGCTTTAAACTTTGCAAATTTTATTACAAAGTTCAAACAATAAAAGGTATTTAATATCTCAAGAAAGACGTTCATCGGACATAACTCAATAGCTTAAAAAAAGTTTAAAAAAGCATAAAATGTGTGCACTATATTACACTATCATACTCATTCACTCAATCAGTTCCTCAATATCTAGTGAATGTTAGAATAAATTGAACAGAACAGGTTATGATATCCTCTGTTTAAATAGTTGAACAAAACACTGGAGTAGAAACAGAATGATATAAAACATAATTACACTGAGCTCTAATTTTGATATTTTATAAAAAATACAATAAATTAGATTTTGATTCGCAAGCGTCTGATTTAATTCAATACAATTTGACCTAATTCCGTGAGAGCTGGTCATCGTGTGCAGGTGAATCTGTGGGCTCTGTTTTGATTGGTCGGAACACTCTGTTAGTCCTCAGGGTCTCGTGATGCTCGTATGTGTACATTTAAGAAGCAGATCGATGGCCGCCCCGATGGGTTGATCACCTTTAATGCTTAATCAATGCAGTCCAGTGCTCAGGAGTCCCCGGGGCCCGATGAGACTCATTCATCGCTCTCTCTCTGTGTGTGTGTGTGTGTGTTTTATTCTAATCTGTGACAGAGGTCTTCATGCCTGCAGACAAACACTCACGTTGTTATTGATCTAGTGAGAGTCTTTTATGATCTCCCAACAGATACACATGCTTTAAAACAAAATACTACTTAATACTGAAATAATACACCTTTAAGAATATACTTAAGTGTAAACAAAATAGCTTGATTTAATTATATAATTCATTAATTTATTTATTGTTCGTTTAAACTTACATTAAGTGCAAGCTGGCTGAATTTCACGAGAAGTTTTTTATCCCACGTAAGTATTTCAATTAGGACTTAAAACCACCTCCTCAAACCACATTTTTGTTGCATGTCTTGTACATCTAAAATCTGTTGACTTTAAATGTATTATTGAACAACACACTACGGTAAAAGTAATCAAGCGCTTTACATGTGGTTTAGTATTTTAGTCCACACATCAGATTAAGTGCACTGCTTAAAAACATGACGAAAGGTTTCTTACACATAATTCATTTAAGTGCACTATAAATATTTAATTTAACATTGTCACAAAATTCACTTTTTATATGTTTGCATATGTGTGTTTAGAAAATGAAAAGTGCCTCTCTTCAATATACTTACAGTAAGTTATTTACAGTAAGTTACTGCTTACACACATTTTCCAAACGTTGCCTCTTTTTCAAAACTTTACACACAAATCTAAATATCGCACGCACAAAATGCCTTACGTTTCTTGCAAAATGAAGCACTGTATTCAAAATATCTCAAACGCAAACAGAAAACTGATCACATTATCAGCTGCTCGTGTAGGAAACTAGATAATCGGCTGCATGAAAGCAATCACAGTTTGTTCAAGGACAATGCTTTGATGATGTGCACAAGTGACTAGATGATGTGGAGGTTGAACATAGTTTTGAGAATTTTATTTTTGATCTGAGAAATGCATCAAAGCCACTGAGAAAAATATAATAGTGTGCATGTGGCCTATTCCAAAGCTATGATTGGTTAGCGTTCAGTAAAGTGATGAGTGTTTGCTCTTGGGAGGAGTTAGTGTGGCAGTTTAAAGTGCTGTGTGTGAAAAAGGAAATCAAGATAGGTGTTACGTTTCTGTCTGTTTAGTTCTGTTCTTAGTTGCGTTTTCATCTTGTTTTAGTTTCGGTTCATGTCTTCCCGTTTTAGTTCCTATTTGCCCATGTTTGGTTTTTCCTGTGTTGGTGTGATTATTAGTTGATTATTCTCCGCCTGTGTTTTCCCAGCTGTGTCTAGTTTAGTTCATTAGTCCTTGTGTATTTCGTTCATGTCCTTTTCAGTTGAGTTTGTCCGTGATTGTTGTTAATGTGGTATTGTGGGTGCTACGTGGTCTCCTGCGTTTCTATTAAAAGATGTTGATTTATGTTGCATCTCCTGCATCTCTATTCTCTGCACGGCACGATGTAACAATAGGCTACTTCCTGTTAGATTTCTGTGTTTTGCAAAAAGTGTTTTATGAAATAAAAAACTGTGTCAAAGGCCGATAGTTAGCATACGGCTTTGCAGATTTGATGTATGCTTCTAACTTCACATTTAAGAAAGAAGTAATACTTACACGCATATCTGTGTTCAAGATAATATCATCAATATTGCGGTGTGTTTTCCAGAAAGGTTTTTACGTGTGATTTAACATAAACGGCAGCGTGACACACTCTGAATTGTTGTGTGTGTGTGTGTGTGTGTGTGTGTGTGTGGGCTGGTTCTGTACACAAGACGAATCTGTGGTCCAGTTTCATCTAGAAATGCTGCTTATTAAAATATTCATAAATACGATCCCATTGTCTTGTTTTATGAGCATAATTATGGCTGTCTACAGCGATTGTTCAGCAACGTGCCAATTTGAAAACACTAGTTTTGTCAGTTCTAATAGCAGATTATTTAGTTTTTAACGTGCTTTATTAGCATGACAAATAACTCAGCACTTATATTGCAGCTGCAGTTTAGCAGCAGACAGAGTAGAACACATGAGCAATATAATAAAGAAATACAAAAAAACACAATGCAAGATAAGTGGGAAAGTAAAAGATGGAGTGAGAATGAGTCCTGAACAGAATTTAACTCCCATTTGCTAGTTTCTGTATGTGTGTGTGTGGATCACTTCACGTCGGATGTCTTCAGTCTTCAATCAGGTCCCCTCTGGTTCCCCAGCTCTTTTGGATTGGACCGTGAGTGTTCTAACCTGACACGGGCGCCTTGGCCCTTTAATCCAGAGTGACACCGGTATAAAACTCCACGCCAGCTAATCTCTCACACCAGGATTATCAGATTAATCCGGCCGGTTTAGAAGATTGACGGACTATCGGCAGAGTTGATCTGTCAACTTTATCAGGCTCTTTTGGCCACGGAGGCAGTGTTTGCGTCTCTCTCATGGGCCTGGAGCGAGAGATAAGACACAAGATGAATAGAATTCAGAAAAACACAGAAATAAGCCGTGGTGTAAAGCGGCGCTTTATCTGAGAGCAGGAATAGAGAGCAGACGTCCGCTGACCCCGGCAGTGTCCAGAGCTCTGATGCAGAGGGTCCAGAAAGCTCAAGCCCTTCTTCTGCAGAATTTAATCTTTATCACAACAAATCAGTGAAAAGAGCTGCAGCAGAGATGTTGATCATTGAGCTCAGGAGAGCAAAATAAATCCTTCAGCAGCTCTTTTATTCCAGTGTTTTTAGCTCTGCCATTATTACTACCGTCTTACCAAAATATGCTAATATATAAAATGTTCTATTTTCTTTTAAATATAGATTTAAAAAAATAGATAAATAGAATGGGTAAGAAAAATTTAGAGATCAACTAATACATATTTGTTAGAATATTTTGAACAACATTCAGTGAAATGGTGTATTGTAATAATTAGTTCATTATATAATAATAAAAGGTTGCTAACAATAGTAAATCACATTTTAATTATATTACAATAAAAGCAGTTATATTAAATAGTAATAAAAGTCATTTGCAATGTTACCACTTTCACTGTATTTTGATCAAATAAAGTGAGCAGAACAGAAAAACCATAAACATGTCGATGCTTGAGGTGGTTAACAATAACTTGTGTAAAAAATAAGAGACGGGGAAAAAATTTAAAATTAAATTAAATTAAAAAACATATATATTTACCAGAATATTTGTCTAGAGGACTCTTGGATTAAAGACTTATTCCGTCGTAAAATAAGTTATAAGTAATAAAAGTAATTATTAAGTAATAAAATAAGTTATTCCTCCATGCTCTGTTTAGACACAATAAACAAACAGGAAGCAAGCACACATTTACACGGCGACTTTCTTCTTACCGGTGAGGGTCGGTGGAGCTGCGGGGGTCCAGCTCTGCAGCCCTGAGTCGATCGTTAAAGATGTCGTTTGGTGTAATTATATCTGACTGCAATCAGAACTCATTTAAATGAACAACAGAGGCACGAAAGGACTGATTTCATCAGGCAAAATCAGGTCAGTTTGGAGATTATGACCTTTAGTTTACTGACATCTCAGACTGAAGTCTAAAAAACACACAAATACAAAAAGAAAGAGAGCGTCGCTCTTCAGCAACACACCATGCTCATCGCTAAAAGAAATGACTACTGTTATGAACCAGTGACGGGGGTTTCATCCCGGACAAGCCCCCAGTTGTAATGCAGTCAGTTACGACTTATTTAAAGGTTTGTTTTCTTCAGTGTTCGGTATACCAAAGACCGTGTGGTTCAATCAGTGAACAAAAATGAGATTTCAGATGCTGTGTGTTATCTGTTTAAACTGAGACGCGTTACCAAAGAGCTTTTAATCTGATTTTTAAGACGCCTACTCTTGTGGTTTCCATCAGATTTGTAAAAATCATACCTAATTTGTTTTTGTTTTTCAGAATTAAATCGAGTTGGATATGCCAAAATAAGATTTGTGCTGCCTGTTTGAACAAAGTAAAAGATACAATATAAAGATACATAAAGAATCCATGATATTTTAGACCAAACACAATGATCCAAAGATTTTCAATTTCAGAGACTCTAAATTTTAGCTTCTAGATATTTTGTTATTCGGCATGTGCAAGACTTTGCCTGAATGACTTATCAGTCCCCCATTAAGATTTAAGTCCACCTAGTCTCAGCCTCGGACCTCACATCCACAGATCATCAGCTAAAAGTCATATGGCACACTTATCTGGAAACACTTCAGGACTTGCAAAGTCGTCGTTGGATTGGTTTCCAGGAGATGTGTGTCAATGCTCTATCACTTTAGAAACATCCCCTAAACCTACCTGATAGTCTTAACAATTGCAAATGTAATGTAAAAACATATTCGCTGATGCAATCATGCTACTTTACCTTCCTTACGCTGATTTGAGCTGTTTTGATGAGCTGTGTTACACTGGATTTGAACTGGAGCTCAAAGTCAACTGCATATTTATTAATCAAAAATGTACCTGTTATCATACAATATATTTTGTGTGAAAAGGAATAAAGGTTGTGGGAATTTTACTACCTGCAGCAATTGGTATTTATGAGTACATTTGTTTTCATGGATGAAGAGGCACATATTTCCAATGAGCCTAGGTTGGTCCAAGAGTTTTACACACTGGTCTTTTTAATGTGGCAACATTTTCATGCCTGGAATATGACGTTGAATGAAACAAATTGTGACTGATAGTTTGACATATGGAAATGAAACCTTGGCCAATGAAACCTGCCATGCATTTGGGTACACGAGACCGATTCAACCCAACTCTGATCTGACATCTTACCAGAATACTGTACATTACTTGTGGCAGGACATTTAAAAACAGCACTAGACTTGACACAATGGTAAGATAAACTAGATAACTTTAAGGTACACATTATGATTTCAACTAGTCTAACCAGTGACTAGTTGAATTACTGGTTTGGGATGACTAGTCAATCGTAATGACCCATCCCTGCATTTAAAACAGACTGTCATGACATGGCAGTCAGGCCAGACACACGCACAAACACACAAACACACACACACACACACACACATTGATCTTTGCACTAGGTTTGTTTCCTGCTCTGATATCTTGTTAATAGCGCTCGTTTCCCCGTCTGTGCTGCAGATGTCCATGGTGTGGACAGACACAAAAAATGTTGTTTCTATATTAATTTCAATATTTTGCCAGAGTCAAACATCTGTGATATCACCACACTGAGTCAGATTGGTGCTTTCCCACAGTGTGTGCTGTGCCAACATACTAGAACACACACACACACACACACACACACACACACACTCATGCTCAGGTGCGTCAGCGCGATGGCCAGGTGGATGTCTGGCACACACACCAGATCAGATGTTGAGCAGAATTGTAAATCTGATCTCACTGACAGAGCAGCGCTGTAGATCCATCAGATTGTTGTTGGGATCATTTCACTTGGTAAATTCAGTTATTTAAGTACCTTTTTTTAAATAACATATTGTTGTTCCCAGTCTCTTGTTTGATTCACGTTGTGCCTAAAAACACCCCAGGAATAGATCAGCCCAAAATAAAAATGCTCTCTTCATTTACTCACCATCATGACTTCCTTCAGGCTTCACTTTCTTCATGCAGTTTTTAGAAAAATCTCAGCTCTTTAGGTCTACAGTGCAACTAAATGGTTTTGGGTAAGAACAGAACAAAATGTAGGTGTTATTGTGTTTTTAGTTTGTTAGGTTTTTCTTTTTTTGGTTACTTACTAGCTTAAAAGGAACCCAGGTACGACTTTTATGGCCAATATATGTTGCTATTTTTACCACAACTCAGAGACTATGCAGTGAAAATAGCAACAGGTAGAAAGCACTGTTCCTTGCTGCTGTCTCCTCCGGCTTGCACTGTTGGGGACACCTGATTTCTAGAGATTATCGTCGTCTTGACTACGATGGCACCCCACAATGCAATTTTTTTTCTTTTTCTTAAATAACAAAAATCTTGCCATACAAGTCTAAATTTAAAACCCAGGGCTTACTCCCAAGTCTGTATAATATTCTGGTCTCATTCATCATATAATTCATATTTACCTTTTTGTTTGAGGCTTTTAGGTTTTGCATCTAATATTTGTGGGCATAGCAAAGAGTTTGGCTGAAGGGCAGAGAATGAAATCAATATCGACAATTCCTTTTTTATGGATTATTACTATTTATTATATTATTTTACATGCTGCTCGATATATCATACAGCGCTCACTGTTCTTGTCAGAGTTCAGCGAGTTTGTCGTCTTTCTCGACAGTCCAAATTCTCCGTGGCACTGCCATGTTCATCTTTCTTCTTCTGTGGTTTTCTTTTGTAGCTAGCTTCTGATTGGTCATTTCCAGTTTACTCAACAAATCGGCTCGTTCAACAGCACACACGTCACGCTTTCAACCGACAGCTCCTGAAGATTTTTGACATGCTTACAAATGATCGTGAGGTCGGGAAGTGCTCGTAAGGCGCACTGCTCGTCTCGTAATTTCTCACACACCAAACGAGCCCCGACCATACGAGAAGAGACGATTTCCTCCGATAACCAAAGAAATCGGATGCGAGCTCGTACGACCTCAAGTGTTCGCCCGCCTCAAGGCTGATCTATGCCTGCTGAAAATTCAATGTCATCATGCAATTCCACATGAGGGCCAAAGAAATGGTGCCTGCTCTGATCCACTTCAAAGCAGACATTTGTAATTTAAGTCTGAATGATTGTATGCCACCTCTGAGCAGCATTAAACTGTCTGTGTAAATGACACTTCAGAAGCACTTCTGTGCCGTCTTTGCAGTGTAAGTGAAGCATTTCATACTAAGAGCTGAGACGGTTCTGAGCAGGCTTTATTTAATTGTGCCTTTTTATGGAATTGCGTCTTTAAACAGAATTTAGAGCAGGCATAGAGCAACACTAACATGATGTTTGACTTCACAACACCAGTAATAAAGACAAACTGAACACAGTGAAAAGTGTGTCATGAAAGCGAGATGCCTATGGCAAGGGCTGTCCTCTCAGCACACACACACACACTGTGGCTAAAGTGCTTTTAAATGACTGGTGTGCCACGCCGTCAATAAACAGAAGCTTTCAGTGTTGTTTGTATTTTGTGAGCGTGTGTGCAAGAGAGAGAGAGAGATCGAGTCAACACATGCAGGCTGGCCAGCAATCAGTAAATTAATTAGGTGGACCCTCTGCTGTGTGTGTGTGTGTCAGAAAGATTAAGAGATTTCTAGAGGTTGTAATTCTCTGGTCAAACCCAAACAGAACTCGAGCCAGTACTGATGCACAGAACACAAAACAGACGTTCAATAGAACCCCGACCAACCCAACATCTGTCTGTCTGTATAGCTGTTCTAACGCAGGTCATGAATGGTCTATTGAAAGGCCGTCCTGCTTTGCAGTATCTCTCTGAGGTGCTTCTACCCATCTACAGCCCGCGGCGGTGCATGTGTACGCGTGTGCTCATCTGCAAGCGCTTGACAGATGCTTGTCTGATTTCCGTCGCTCGATCTGTAAAAACGGTTCCACATTCACTCTGCACTGACATCCGCTGCGGATCTGTTGACACATCCTTCTGTGTGTGTTTCTTTAATGGCCTTATATTTCATTTCCCAGCAAAAGAAAACACCATTACCCAGAGCAGTGAGTCGCGTCGGGCCGTTCTGCTCGCCGGTGACTCCTCCTCCTCATCTGGGCTCTGATTCAATTATCCAAACACACCGCACAAACTTTCATTTAGCTCATTTCCTCAAACAGTTTCTGAGAAACTTGTTTCTTCCTCTCCTACATGTTCAGCTGCATTAAAAGCATTTCATGCAATACCAACCAGCATAGTTTTCGTGTCTGTGTGCACCAAAGCATCAGCTACACATCTGCAAGTGCTGCGAATATTCTATTCTCTTTTTGTCACATATGTATTTCGCTTAATAATAAAAGGAAACTCAAGGTCACAGACTCAGCGGCTAACTCATTTCTATAAGAAGAAAAAATAAAGCTAAACTCAATGTCACAATTGTTTCACCATTAAATGCTGTTTATGTTCATGACGTGCAGAATCTACCCTTAGAAACAGCTGATGGAGAAGCTTGAGGCATTACTGACCAGGGCCGGGTCTTGAAGGAGGCGGCGCCGCGAGCAGCACCAGGGCAAACCGAAATGGGTAAAGAGGTTCAAGACAAAGCCCTACGAATGATTCTCTTACACAACGTCCATTCTCTGGGAAATAAACTGGGCCACCAGGAGTTACAGCAGTCAGCTCCGAGGGAGATGAAGACATGCTGTGTCTTTATTTTAATTGAAACATGGCTGAATAACAACATCCCGGATTTGCATGCAGACACCTACAGGGCAGCATGCCGCTTACCCTGGGCTTCTCTGACCACATCTTTCTTACGCTAATAACAGCATACAGACCGCCGCTGAAATGAGCCAAAACGGATAAGAGTATGGCCAGAAGGAGCTATGTCAGCACTGCAGGATTGCCGGAGTGTGCCGACTGGAGCGCAGTGAAGTATATCATCGGTTTGGAGGAGTATGCATCATCTGCATTAGCAGTTGCATAGATGAGGTTACTCATTACAGAGAATGTTACTGTCTCAGAGATCAGGTGCTGTGTTTGTCCAACTGAAACTTAGACACGAAATGACGAGAAACAAGATCAGTTTGAGACGGACAGATTTGACAGCACACCGGTTAGCTTATCCTCAGACAACTTGCTGAGCCAGGCTTTCACTCCTGTCTGCTTCTAATCCACCATCATACCATTTCCAAAGAAGTCAAATGTGTCCTGCCTCAATGATGTCTGGCCTGTGTGAGTCACCCCAATCACTGTGAAGTGCTTCGAGAAACTAGCCCAGAACCGCATTAAGTCGACGCTGCCCACGTCTCTCCAGTGTGCATATCAACCTAACCACTTACTTTATGAAGTCACATCGAGAAAACGAGCACCCGTTATAGAATTCTGTTCACAGATCAGGAGTGGGAAGCTCTGGCTCTCGAGATGCATTGTCCTGCAGAATGATCCAGGAGGCTTTGGCTAGGTTTTTTTCAGGTATATTTTGATTTCCGACTTCAGACAATCATTCCTTCAAACCTTGCAGGAAAAACTGATCTCAGTGTTCCCTGTAGCTGGATCCTGACCTTCCTGATGTGATCGCACTATAGTCTAAATAAGTGCTGAGCGATAAATCGCTAATGATAATTGTCACAATAAATTTCTCTTGATAAAACAATAACCTGAGTTAAAAGAGTTTAAAGTCAGGTGAAACAACACTGACAAACAAAATGTATTTTATCATGTTCTGATCATAAAGCGTAGATTATAACGACAATTAAGATCTGGTTTCTACAACTCCAACTTTGAAGCAAAACTAAAGAGTTGAGATTTATTGTCATAATCATTAATATTGACTGGTAAAAAATGAATGAGCTCGCAGCAGGTCTGTACAGGTGGAGCTGGGGAAGGTTGAGGGTTTCTGAAGTGTGCTGTCAAAATGCCACAGCAAACAAAAGCCAGGTGTTTGAATATTGAGCGTATTGAGATCATGATGTCATCAGGTCAGATCGAGTAAGACCTATCGGACTGCGCCAACAGTGTGAAGTACTTCAGAAAGATGGTTGGGAAGCACTGGTCTAGTGAACAGTTGTACTGCCTTTGAATCTGTACAAAACAAAGACAGCTCCAAGCCGATCACCTTCTTCTGCACACCAGTGATGCCCTGCAAAGATTTGAGTTACTGGGTCTGTATATCACAGCCACACTCTCCCAGTCCCTCGGTATAACCTCACAAAGCTGCCTTTCTTTAGAGACTGAGGAGAATAAGGTACAGAAGAACCTTTGAGGACATCAACATGTATCGCTCTCTCTTTAAACCTCAATGCTTCAAACCTCAAGAGTCTGCACCAGATGGTAAAAACAACAATTACTGGAACTTTACTCCCTCCTTTAGCCAGGGCTCCAGATTGAGACTAAATGCTCACATTTTATGACCATTTTTCCTGCCAGCACCAAAAGACTCTGCAGTGGTTTTATCCCTCGATCAGTGAGGGTGGCTTGACACGTACTTCTACTGCCAGGAGAAAGATTGAGCTTTTACATGAAGAACAACTCACAATAATAACAAGATGCCAATGTTGCACTATACCAGTGCTTCACAGCACATCTAATTATTATCATCAGGATTACTATCATTATAACTGTACCCCAGACCACTGTTTTCAAGCAGACGTATTCAGCAAAAAAAAAAACGGCTGGAGTCTGTGACAAAGGCTCTAAACTGAGAAAAAAAAGAAAAAAAAAGAGCTAAGAAAGAATTGCTTGGGCTTGGACATTCGTCTTATTTGTCTGTGCGTATCAGAGTGATGTATCAAACATCTTCCATCAGTTCATCAGCCAGCTGATATTCTCAGTGTTTCACGTTTATGTCGGAGCAGGTCCGTGTTTTATTCCCTCTTCTGTTTAATGTCTACCGCTTTCCTTCAAATCTTCCAAGGATCAGTAAACACCACGAGCTGCAGAACAGGACTGAAGAGCCCCTCAGGGACCCCTTCAAAGAGGCCCCCGTAACAAAGTCAAAGGAAATTGATTTGCACATTGTCTGTTAACAGGCTTTCATGGACTCGCTGCTAATGGCTCGGCTGGAGAGACTCAGTCCTGGATATGGATTTAGTTGAGCGGAAAAAAGAAAAATGAAAATGGAGTTTAATGGTGTATTGTAGATCAATGTAGTGATAATCCCTGTCCAGGATCCAGCTCAGAGGTCTTTCTCTGTGATCTGAACCCAGAGTTATGACATCTGTGTGTGTGTGTGTGTGTGTGTGCATTATTAGACATGGAAAAGCGCTGCAGGCAATGTTCCACTAAATACAATTCTGACATGAATTTTATGCTAAAACTCGAGTTGTTATGAACTATCTTTTACAATACGCAATTCTGTGTTAAATAGCTTTTGTTACTAAAATGAGAAATGTGGACGATTGTGCAAGGAGTCTAAATTATATGCAGCACTACGAGTACCATTAACACTGTGTGTGTGTGTGTGTGTGTGTGTGTGTAATAGCTATTCCATTTTCTGTGACAACTATAATACATATTAGTGTTATGAGAAAATGCAGGTCATTAACCAGCAGGCTTTCTGGCTAGAGTTCAGTGTAGGTGATGCTAGTAACACATTCACAGAGAGAATGTGTTTCCTCTTCCTGTCCCCCTTTAGACGTCTGTTCTGTTTCTCAAGGCCCTCATTTCCTCATCTTGCTGTGTATTTCTTAGCTTCCTGTTTCACTCAGTTTCCTATGAATCTCAGTTTCTTATTTTTCTGTTACTCTCATCATCATGTCTATCTCAGTTTCTCATCATTTCCCGCTTCCTTTCTCTCTCTCAGCTTCCTGTTTCCTGTTTTCCACAATGTATTATTTCTTAACTTCCTTTCTCACATGGATTGCTGTTTCTCACAGCTTCCTGTCTTATTTATTGTCTTGTGTCACTGTGTTTCCTGTCTGTTAGTTGTCTGCTCCTTCAACTTCCTGTCTCTCCCAGCTTCTTGTCTTTCCTTTTCCCGTCTGTCTTATTTTCCTGTTTGGTGTCTTCCTGTCTCTGGTTCAGGTCAGTTCTAGTTTTAATTAAGACATAATCATCAATAGTTGAAGCTTCTGAAGACAGCGAAAGATAAATAGAGACAGGAAATGGAAGATGAGTCAGTAACACTTTAGAACAACGTTCCGTTGTAAGTGATTAGTTAATGATGAAATGTTCATCTACAAAACATTCACAAAATATTAATAAGTGATTATTATGTTTAGTTAATTAATTTACAAGTCAATTACAAGTTGTGATATGCTGAAAAGCACACAAAAAATATATATTTTTTAATTTAATAAAGTGTGTAAACCCTTTGTCTCATTAGGACAGAGATATGTTGGGTAAAGATGGTAAACACATGGAGTATTTTAGCACTGTGCACCTCATGTGAACTTCAGTTGAGGGTAAAACTAGTTCACATTATCAGCAGATCCCACACACTCCACACAGAACACAATCATCGTCCTAATGAGACAAAGGGTTCACACACTTTATTACATTTAAAACATTTTTTTTAGCTTTTCAGCATATCACAACTTGTAATTGACTTGTAAATTAATTAACTAAACATAATAATCACTTATTAATCATATGTGAATGTTTTCTAGATTAACATTTCATCTTTAACTAATCACTTATGAATGACTTACAACGGAACGTTATTCTAAAGTGTCACCGATGAGTTTCTGTCAGAAATTCTCTGCTTTCTCTGGGTGAATGTTTTCTGTTCTATGAGTTCTGACAGGAGCAGGCTCTCTCATCTCCAGATCTGATTTATGAAGCGTTCCAGGCCACCGTCGTAATGAGTACCTGTATCAGGGCTAAACGAGGTCAGCGTGAAGGGCTTTACGCGGGAGGTTGATTATGAATAATGACAGATACTATTAAAAATACGAGTCGTGTGATGTTTGAGAGAAACAAATCTGCAGCCAAATTCTCAGAAGAAACTATTTGCATCTGCAGCTTTTTCGAGATATTCATTCGTTCGTTGTTGAAGTCACCAAATAATTGTGCATAGTTATAAATGTATCATTTAAGCTGCTGAACAAAAATATTCAAGTTACAGTTTAATGAGGAAACTGTAATGTCCTCATAAAACACCTACATATTGTAATACATGTCATTATACACATTTGTGTCCACATAAACCCGCACATATGACTGTGTTTACTTGGTTGTGTAATAGATGATATGGATGTATTATCAAAATACATGAATTTGTTGATTCTTTGAACATCACTGGGTCACTCGAGGGGAGGAGATGCTATTTATTAGTGCAACAGTTATTAGTTTATTGTTATAGTAACCACACAATCATATCTGACTGTGTTCTGGAATGCAACATCCAAACCTTGACGGATTATCCAACAAGACAGATCATTTTATGTTGGATATGTTCTTTTAATTCTGAATTGTGGATCTCTTTCAAACTGGTTTATTCAATGAAATGATCCCAAAAAAAGAAGTACGCTTGATATGTGTGATTATAGGACAACAGGCAACACATAAAAATGATTTATCACATTACAGCTTTATCTGCTTACTGCTTTTCCATCAACAAGCTTCAATATTTTGAAAACTGTGTGTGGATCTTAGTTACGGGTGATAGAAGAAAAGCTACGCACTAACTTATGCACTTGTCTTACCACACTATTAACATTAGCCATGCAGAACTGCGGTGTGTGTGTGTGTGTGTTCACTTAAGAGGAAATACTGCATCTGTTTCTGACAGCTGTGTGAGTGATGCAAACACACACCGGACACGCTCACAAACACCCGTCTGTCTAGCGCTCAGGATTCACTCTCTTCAGTATATAGCTCACAGTCACCGCTTCTCTCGCCCTCCGCCACCATTCACTCGAGCAACAAAACATCTCCAATCTGATCCAGAGAAGAACTAATAACAATAATAATAATGCGAATAATCTTAACGGGTCCTGCACTCTATGCAAATGAAGGCAATCACCTCCCTCGTCAAGCTCGGTTAATTGCGCCCTCTTTAATTTCATGAATAAATATCAGATTTTGCAGCGAGCGGCCGCCCCCTCCGCAGGAGAGCGCTGAGTGGGAGGAAGCCGGGCTGGAATAATAAGAGCGTGGTGTTTCTATCAGAGCTGGATCAGACGCCGGACACACTCGGCCCCTCACAGACTGAACCATGGTGATCGCTGACCGCTCAGGCTTTCTGCTCTCGCACCTGCATCAGAGGTGACTCACTGTGAGGCGTTTATCAGCTCGTGTGTTCCTGATCCCCTCACTGTGGTGTTGTGTCTGTTTGAGCTTCAGGACCACAGAGCAAAGATCATCTCCGATATTAGCTTAATTTCATCCCTATTGTGTGGCCATGAAGTGTATGCTTTTATAAATTTCATCTTGGTTTGAGAAGTTTGTCGCCACTTCTAGTCTTTTAATTTAATTGAATTTAACACATATCTATATATATATATATAGTGCTGTCAGTCATAATGCATCATGCTACATGAGACAGCTTATGAGATTAATAGTACAGTTCTTCTCAAAACTCACTTTAAACCACCATCGAGTGTAATTACCTCCTTTTGCGATCACGTGTGGTATTTGGTCATTTACTGTCGTGAAAATATGCTATTTAAAGCCTTTTTGTATCACTGTACAAATTAGCATTTCAGATGAAAATTTCACATTCAACATTATGAAAATAACCAAATCTCAAGAAGATCACTTACACACCATGTCCTATTGTCATTGTTGCTGGTTGTTTATTTCTGCTGTGGAACTACTTTAACCCTCTGCGGTCTGAGGTGATTTTGTGGCCCTTGAGATGTTTGTGCTTTTTTAGCTACTTATAACCTATTATTAATTTTCTCGACCATTTTTTTTTTTAATTTCAAAAATATCTTAATTTGTGTTCTGAAGATGAACAAAGGTCTTATGGGTTTGGAAAAACATGAAGGTGAGTAATTAATGATGGAATTTTCATTTTTGGGTGAACTAACGCTTTAACGTGTTAGCTCTGAAAACTCAAGCCTCGTCTCCATTCTTAAGTTGCCAGGTATAAAACGCATCAGGACAAGAATCTGTATTGGTCTGGATACACCTTGGGTGGCCGCAGTACATTATAAAAGTGACCCAAAAAGCCTCCTGAATAAAGTGCAGAGTTTCGAGTTTCTCAGCTTGTCTGCAGCCTGAAGACGAGTAAAGAACTGTTGATTGAATAACTACAGCACTTTCTTTAGTCAAGAAACACTATGTTTCTACAGGCTAATGTTTTTCTGTTGCTGTCTTCCAGCCGAATGGCTTGTGTGAATTGCTAAGCCTTTTATATTATGAAAGTTTAGTCAAATTACAGAAAGATAACAATAAAAACTGAGCGCCCACATAGCAACCAAAAAACTGTTGAACCTGCAAGTTCATGAACATGTAGACGTGACGCATGTACTGCCTTCCATGTGGCAGACAGAGAAAAAAATAATGCATTATGCTGCTCAAAAACGTACTTGAACTTGATTTTGGTGAAAGGTCAATAATATAAAGACAAATGAAAACGATACATTGATAACGCCATCTAACACGACTGAACAATACATTTATTACAATATTTATTCATCTTTGTTAATGTTCGTTACAGTTCTTGTTCACTCTGCGTTATTAACAAACACAAATAATACATGAATAAATGTTGAAATTAATGTTAATGAATGCTGCAGAAGTATCGCTCATTCTTTGTTCGTGTTCTCTACACTAGTTAATAATGTTAAATAATAAATCTTATTGTTCAGTGTAATTGTTGGTATCAGTGTATCTGTATACAGTAAAGCTAAATAGCTTCAATAGAAGGTTTCAGCCTGACAGAAAACATTGATTTTTGTTGACAAATTGGTTTGAAATAGTTGAATAATCAATTCACTTGAACTATTATGACTGTCTATCAGCTTCACTGACAGTGTTATTGATCAATGAGAGAGCATTAACCTGATGTTGGTTCAATATATATATATATAGGCTATAGAAATCACTAGATTTCTTTCTCTATATATACAGTGATAGGCAGCACAAGTACAAGTAGTGACGCTACTAGTTTAACTACATTTCTCAGTAGCGTGTTGGTAGCGTCACTGTTTTCGGAATCAAATAGCTTTTCAGTAGCG
>JAUMHI010000043.1:28292095-28305397 GCA_032359435.1 Enteromius unitaeniatus
TCACACCGTTCCTGGCTGGTGGAGTGATCTTCCCATCACTATCCGAAATGCCAACTCCCTTACAACCTTCAAACGACACTATTTGACTTTCTAGCCTGCACTTATCTGAACATTGCCTGTTATATGGTATTATGAGCACTTACTAAGTTGTTTGACTAATTGCTTGCTGTTTTCCCCACCTGTAAGTCACTTTGGATAAAAGCGTCTGCTAAATGAATAAATGTAAATGTCTGGAGCCGGGCCTGACCAGAAGGAAGGGGATTAATATATATTATATATATATATATCTGATAATATATAATATATAACATATTAATATATAAATCTGCTTAATGCAGAATCTCTTCAACTAAAAACAAGACTGAAACAAACTGTGACTCTTATTATGAAATGTCTTCACAATTTGCAGCTGCTGATTAAAAGTGTGATCAAATACGCACTCTTACAACACATTCCAGTATAAACCAGTGTAAAAGTGCTGTATTCATTATTTGTGATCTGCTGTGAGACCGTGATCTGTAACTGGAGCGTAACAGCACTGCATTTTTCCTTTCAATGTGCAGCGCTCACATTTATTTAACAAAAATTACCTTAAAAACATAATATTCACATTAGAATGCTTTTTTCTGACCTCTAAAACATTCACAGACCTACTCCAAACGCTTTAGCTGGGACTCATCGATGGTTACTGGCTAATGCAAGTGAATCATTCCTGCACTGGTAACCAGTTAACAGGTTGTTACTGCCGCGCTTTGCCACTGAACCCATCTTCCGTTACGCTGAAGCTGCTTCTGGACATTTGCCTGCTTCTGAGCGTAATGGACTTTAACTGGTTGCAAAGCCTCATGGGACTCCAGAGCCAATTGAGAGAGTGTGGAGGAATCCACGAGCGAAGTGTCTTCAGAGTTTAATGAGCACCCGAGGGACGATGTGACGACAGCCAATCAGAAGCTGTAAGACTCCAGCCCATCAGCGCCATCACACTCCGACAGACGCTCACATGGGAAAACACACACCATCACAGCAGTCTGCTCTCTGATTGGCTGATGGCTTTGTCAGTCATCACTGTGGGACTGAACAGACGGACAGCTGATGTTATGTTCTGTTAAAAACTGAAAACTTTACTAAAGATGTGCAGCGAAGATGCTAAAATCATGGAAGGAGAGGGTTATCGCTTTATTTTATGGTTACACCTGTCATTTAGCCATTTATTAATGCGAATTAAGCAGGTATTAATGCCTTATTCTACATTCCAACTTATGATTCGTGTTATTGTAAAATGTTTTTATAATGAATCACACTTAATTAATTTTATTTTATATTTTATTTCACAAAAGCAAACTTACTCCAATAATATTTATTTTAACTTATAATGTGTGTAATATGAAAAATATTTATTTATAACATTAATTAAATTGAATTATGTTCCATTGGGATTAATTGCAGCTAAATTAAGAGTTGAATTTATTTGAATTCAGTTTTGTCACTTAGATCACTTAACGTTGATCTAAGTTCATTTCAATTGAATTTTGTGTTGGTTTGAGTTGATTTGATGCATTTGGTGTATGAATCTATCCAAGCTCAATTCAGTTCAGTCGTGTTGAATTCATTTGAATTGAATTAAATTAAACCGAACTAAATTGGGTTGTTTTGTTGGGCTGAGATGGATTTAGGGATTTTTCAGATAATTCAACTTATGTTGGTCTGAGATGAGACGTTGGGCTAGAAGTTGATTTTGAGCTGAATTTGACCTTGAGGCATTTTAATTTTCAGGATTCACAAATAAACAAATTTCTGAAGAACATCATTTACCTGAAATAGACATATTTTGTAACATTACAGGTGTCTTCACTGGCGCTTTCCGTTTAATGCCATTTGTTCACATTTTGTGACGTTCATGATGTGTTGAGAGAGAAGTATTTACTGTCACTCAGACCACTCTGATCATGAGCTCATGGAAACTCACAGAAATCTCCTTCTTTCTCTCGTTAAAATGAATCGACATCTCTTCTGGATTGTCAGCTGTCCAATAATCTCTGACCTTTCAGACGCTTGCAGTTCAATTACTTGCCAAATGAGCGCTTCCCACATTCAGCCGCCGCTGATGGCGTGATGAACTTTACGGTGTGTGTTTCCTCATTCCCTCCGCCGGCTGATTCCTGAGATTAGACTGATGGGACGAGCGAGGCGCTTCCGTCTGAGTTTGTGTGGTTTTAAATTGAACTGCTTTTGTTTTTCAGCTCCTGAGTCCTCAGGATCTTCACCAGGGCTTTCAGAGGTAACGTGCCGTGGCTTCTGTGCATGTGTAAGCGTGTTCGGCGGCGGACCGATTTGCTGACGGAGGGCAGGTGTAGCGCTTCAGCAGCAAATCCGCCACACACACACACACACACGTCTAGTTTGCCGATTGTGAAATCATTGTGCTGAGCTTTTGTTCTCTCTAAATCTTGACCATCCAATCAGAACCGCCGCTGAGCTGTGACTGACAGTGATGAATGCCCGCCCTACTCCCATCAGCTCTGTTAGCATGAGCAAAGCATGCTGGGAGCATCTCGACAGAGGCACGTCCTTAATACAAACTCTCAGGAAACAAACAAAGGCAAACTGAACTGTTTTATACACCTACAGCACAATCCATCAGCGCGGAGAAACTCACTCAGACATCAGCTCATTCTTCACACGGCTTACAGACACAGTGTGTGTGTGTGTGTGTGTGTGCATGTTTGTATTGTATTGCAAGCTTCTCTTCACAATGATTTTGCCCGTGAAGAAAAATGAAAAGTGCAGAAAGACAAATCAGAGTTGCAGGAAACATCAGCCTGGTTCCTCTTCATTTTTGCCAGAGAAGCAAAACACTAACCAAACTACATACTAGAAATATTTACACAGTTTCATGGGATATCTGTGACTGAATTTGCTGCAGCACTTCTCAAATATTGTGCATATTTGAGGAAAACCTTCATTGTTGTTTTGAAATCAATAATCATGACTAGTATTACTAGTCTAATACTTATTTTAGATGGTTCCTGACATCAGCTGTGGTTATGCATTCATTCAAACAGTAAAAAGTAAAACGATGTACTTTGATAAGTCCGATGGTAAATCAGCCGTTATTCATCCCATTTTACAATATCTGGAGTATATGTAGTAGATAAATGCTGGTACATGTAAAAAAAAATAGAATAATACATTTTATGTCATATACTTAACACAAATGGACCCCTCGTGCAAAAAGAAGGGATCTTACTTATATTTTGGAAGAACTATAGATAAAACCAATCATCGGTCGATGTCTAATATTGCTGGTAAACCTGGTAAATCATTATCTGACGATTAACAAGTCGATGGATAAATCAATCAGCATGTCTGTTAGGGTTAGTAGGATTAACAGCAGGTTGGGATTGGTTTGGTTAGTTTAGGTTAGATCAGGTTTAGATAAGATTTGTCTAGATTTAGTTAGGTTTAGTTATGGTTAGGTTTGGTTATATTTATTTCATTTTAGCTTTGGTAGATTTAGTTATAGTTAGGTTCAAGTTAGATTAAGTCATGGTTAGTCTTTGTGTGTGTGTATTCTATACATAATTGTTAGATTTCTCTGTTACATCAGCTCATGTTGGACACAACACACACTCTGTCATGTGTGGGCTGCAGTACTCATCCTATTCCAGTCACACAGCATCACGAGCTGGTGAGAAATCTGGGCCGCTAACACAGCGAGAGAGACTGAGTTAGTCTGACTCATGACCTCTGAACCCCAGGATGTCGGTAATCGCTTTATTAAACGCACGCCTACATCAGTTACAGCATTGACCTCGTACTGTCCCTCTGACCTCTGACCTCTCAGGCTGTTCCCTGTCTCTGAGTGTTTGTGTAATGGGGTTCACGTGTGTGTGTGTGTCTGAAATAGCTCTGCATTCGTATCATTATGATTCAGATCAGATTGTTTGGCTGATTTTGATTTGAAAGCGTGTGTGTTTGCGGAGCAGAAATCGGGTGATTGTTTGGGCGTCATGTGTTCGGTCTGTGAGTTCAGCTTCCCCCTCAATAAGCCCAGTTTATGTTTTAATTACTGGGATTCACCCAGCCAGAGTACACACACACACACACACGCACACACGAGCTGGTGCTGGGGTTGTTTCCATATAAATGAATTATAATGCTGGAGTGAGATGAGCTGTTTAATACCTGCTGGACAGACTTTATTAATGAGGCTTTAATCTGACCAGCACATTTGCGATGCTGAGCTCATAAATATCATTGACAACCATGATTAGACCTCATCAATACAGACTATAACTCTCAGTGCAATTAACAGAGCCCACCGTCACGTGTGTTTTGTGTGAGCATGTTTTCTGCTTTGTTGCATGCTTCACTCATGAAGTCATCAGAATGACTTTTACACACTAAAACACACAGCACATGTGAGGTAGATACAGTATAGGGTCACTTCATGTGTTTTCTCTGACTGGAGATATAGAACATAAAAAGTCCATGGCTACAAACAACCATAGCCCTTAATGATACAGTGTATGTACAGTATGCATATTTATATATATAATATATACTCTATATACACCCAGTATATCACAAAAGAGACTACATTTTAGTATGCTGTATCTCCTCAAGGTGAACCATACAGTCATTATTGTCAAAAATCTGGCAAAAAAGTGAGTACACCCTTAGTGACAACACTTTACTTTGTTTAAGCATCCAAAGCCATATCCTTCTTATCATGTTCATGTTTTTGTCTGCTTACAAATTTGTGAATATTTATTCGAGAAGTTAAAATTTGGTGGTTTGAGTAAAATTTTCTTATGAAGACCACTGGATGTTCAACATGGCACCATGGCACAAAAGAAAAACAAAGATCAGAGCATTTAAGAATTAGAACTGTTGCTGTCCACAAAGATGAGCAAAGAATGTAGGACCTCGTGCTGTGCATCAGGTACAGAAGATGTTTTAAAAAAAACAGCATTGCTTTAGAGGCTGCAGAATTCAACTTGTCAGTGCTTAGACCATACACAGCACACTGGAACAAGCTGGTTTGCATGGCTGTTGCACAGAGTGAAGCCCCTTCTGAACCTGGCTCACAAGAAAGCCTGCAAACAGTTTGCTGAAGACAACCTGTCCAAAAGCAGGAATTACGTGAACCATGTCCTGTGGTCTGATGAGACTAAGATAAACTTGTTTGGCTCAATGGCGTCCAGCGTGGTGATGCCCTGACGAGGAATATCAGTCAAGCATGGTGGTGGTAGCATCATGGTCTGGGGCTGCATGGGTGCTGCTGGTGCTGGAGCAGAGGATCACTGAGGAAAACATTGATTCTAACTTGTACTGTGTGATATTCTGAAGGAGAACATGATTCTTTGCCTTCAGAAACTGGGCCAAATGGCAGGTTTCCAACATAATAACGACCAAAATGTCATGAAGGTGAAGGTGATGGAGTGACCAATTATGTCTCTAGAACCGAACCCTACTGAGCACATGTGAGCAGCTCTGTGATGTCATCAAGGAAGAGTGGAGGAGGATGCCTGGTGAATGCCATGCCCAGGAGGACTAAGGCAGTGCTTATTAACAATGCTGCCCCTACAAAATATATGTATATATAAATCTGTCTGCTGCTTTTGACACATTTAACTACCAGATCCTCCTGTCAACAGTTTTGGCAGAGATCATCTCAAGAACCACACTCCAGTAGTTTGAGTCTTAGCTCTCAGATAGGTATCTTGGAGAGGAGAGCTGTCTGAGTCACAACATCTAGCTACCGGTGTGCCTCAGGGCTCAGTTCTTGGACCACTTCTATTCTCTGTCTACCTGGCATCACAAGGGTATGTCATTCAGAAACATCACTGCTGTGCTAATGACACTCAACTCTTCCTCTCATAGTAGATAGCTGCCCACATCTCAGCTCGTCTCACAGACTTTTCTTGCTGGATTAAGGACCATCACCTTCAACTCAACCTAGTCAAGACAGAACTGCTTTTAATCTCAGCAAACCCATAATTTCATCACAATTTCACCATCCTGTTAGGCACATCAACCATAACTCCTTCAAAAACAGCCAGAAACCTTGGAGCTATGATTGATGATCAGCTGACTTTCTCAGACCACATTGCTAAAATTGCCCAGTCCTGCAGATTTGCTTTACACAACATCAATAAAATCAGGCCCCTTCTCTTTTGAGGTAAAGACGCTTCTCGATTCCATAGAAGAACTTTTTTGAACATTCTGTTCTTCAGATTATAGAAAGGTAAGACGGAGATGGTTCTTTGTGGCATCGCTGTGAAGAACGTATATTTTTAAGAGTAGAATGCATTAGAATGCATTTCTCCATCTTTCTCTCGTCTGGTGTCATTGCGGCTCTGGAAGCTGTCATTGCCGGGCTGAGCAGTTCTTTCTCCGTGGCAAAAAGTGACTATCTCTCGTTACGCATGGTGATCCGTCTCCTCGATGACTGCTGCTGTCACTGTGGCAACTGTCAATCAATCGCATCGACAGCTGGAGAGAACGAGTTACAATAATAACAAAAAACTCAGATACGCCAGAACTGAAAGCCTTTTACATTAATCTCATCTAACAGTCTGAAAGCTTTCCAAATCAGTTATTCTTTGCTAATTTTGATGACAAAATTCACATCAATAAATTTCACTTTTAAGATAATTAAGTGTTGCTGCAAATGTATGTTTCTTGTTGAAAACTAGTAGGCCTGCTGAAGTTAGGCAGATGTGAACAAAAGTAAACACCATAGAACAGATCCCAGAAAAGGCTATTTTGTTTATTAATTAATTAACATTTATTGCTTGTGTAATGAACAGTTCTGGTTTAGTAAAAGTAATGTAAAATCTGTGCCCAGAAGCAAAACTAGTTGAGAAGCAGTGAAGAAAACCTCATTTTTTGTTCAGATTGTCACATTTAGCCTCACTCTAATATTTTGTCAATGTTGCTGTACTAGCATTAGCTTTAGAAACAGCTAATTAGCATTAGTCTGGCAGAGGGCATTTATTTCTTAGCTGCATTGTGTTAATATTCTCTTTCCACTCATTAGATAAACTCTAAAGAATGATTTGCATTCTGGTTCATTTGATTAATCTCCAAACGGATTCTCAGAAGCCTTGTCGGTTATTTTAAGCTGGTAAAAGTACAAGCCACTGGCCAGATTTATCGGCAACATATTTGTTATTGTCAAATAGTTCATTTTCAGAAAACAAAAACAAAAAAACAACAACAAAATGGCAATTATTTTTTCTGAATCCGTCAGTGACAGAATTTATACGAAAAGTTTTCTATCAGATTTTGCAGTATCGTTGAATGTCTGTTTTATAGCAGTGTTGACGTACTAAGCTTTTTTCTTCATCTTTGGCCATGTTTGTCCTCCGAAGCATGACTTTTTCATTTAAACTACTATAATATATGTTTTTTTTTTTTTTTACATGTACAGTTTATTTATCAACATCTCTAAGTCAAAATAAATATAATCAAAATAAAGTAGGAAGTAATCATCATTTAAGTGTAGGCCTTGAAAATAATACTCCAGATTTATTTTCACACAAATCATGGCTGACCCAGTGCTTTCATATGAATTAAGCTAGAACTTATAAAATACAGTTTTTCTATGTTCTTTCAACGCTAGATGAACCCGATTTTAGTCTCATCAGTGGTTTTTACTTTTTTTTTTTGTGAGATTTTCTTAGAACATTATTATCTTTTATGATTAACCACAATTTCAAGATTGTAATAATCATCATCATATATATGTCAATGTTAGTTTAAATTGACTGCTTTCCATAGTATCATTTAGAAACTATGACTTTGTATTCAGGACAGTTGTATTTAGAATACTTGAGCTATAGTGGGAATAATTATTTGTTGTAGAAATAAAGAGTGTATGTCCACAGAGGTGCTGATAGATCAGGAAACATTTTAAAGAGTTTATTGATGGTTGTCCTTTGCTTGTTCTGCTGCAGTAGAGCTTCATGTCTTGACTGTTGAACGCAGTGTGTCATTTAAACCAGCGCACTGCATCGTGGGAAAGGACATTCGATATGATGAAGCAGGATCAAACATGAGTTTTCTGTCCGTTTATGGTGTCAGTTTCTGGAATAATCCGATGGCGGTGCCTCGCGCTTGTCGCCGAAGGCTTTTCACAAGCCAAGCATCGCCCGCACCAACACGTCCTTATCCTGAGACAGAGACACCTTCACCTGACTCGGATTCCATCTGATTCCATCTGAAGTCATGATTTGGAAACGAAGTTTAGATCTAAAGCATCTGGTCTCGGGTCAGATCCTCTGGGAGAAGGTTGTGGGCTGCGGAGGGAGGCGTTTATGAATCACACACAAGCATGAGTCTAAAGACCCTCCGTGAGCACATGCTGTGATTCAGTACAGGCGCTGGAACACACTCGCTTCACAACAGCGTTCTCTCTTAACATACACTACCAGTCAAAGGTCTTTATTTGATCCAAGATACAGCAAAAGTAGTAATATTGTGAAATATTTTACTATACTATATCTGTTAAACTGTTATTGATTTCTGTGATGCACAACTCAATTTTCAGCATCATTACATCTGTGTCACACGATCCTTCAGAAACCATTCTAATACGCTGATTATTATCTGACTATTTCTTGCATCTTGCTTGCTCTTGATCTCTTCTTTGCAACAGTTAAACAGTTGAGTTTCTGTTGTTGTTATTTTGTTTTTCAGGACTGATCAAAAGAAAGATCCAAAAATCAGCATTTATCAGCTGAAAAAAAACAAAAACACACATATATATATATATATATGGACTGTATATAGTGTTTAGTTTTTTTTGTACTTTGAGTCACACAAGTGCAGGTTTGCTTCTTTACAAATATGAAAAAAAGGGTAAACTTAAAAAGTAAAAGTTTACTTGTCGTCATCATTTCTCATAACATTAAGTACAATCTTATTGTTCAAAAAGGTTTGAGTGCTGTAAGAGTTTTATCAACCAGCAGGTGAATCACTGAAAGTAACAGTGCACTTCTCCTGAACAAGACACACAGTTTGAACTATAAACGATGATAATAGTGATTCCTGTCTCAGAAAACACCTCTAATTAGTTGCCTTCTTCGGAGGCACACAGTAAAGCGATGCGTTCCTCAGCGCTGATGGTGAGTAATCAAGCCTGGGTATAATCAGAGACTCGTCTTGGTGCCAGAGTGTCTGGGTCGTAATACCTGTTTAAACTGATCCGCTTGTGTTGAGGTTTGGTGGAAGAGTTTGTGTGTTCATTGACATCAGCTTTGGCTCCAGAACAAGGCCGTGCTCTACTGCGGGTCACCGCTGATATACGACCTGCCTTTACAAACACGGCAATAAAGATTTGGGTGTTTGAATGAATCACGCAGTCAAACGCGGCTTCATTACTGGAGCTATTAGTCTCCCGGAGGGGCCGATACTTCAACCTTGAGGCCATGGAGGCCGTTCTTGGGATCCAGAAATACAGCAGCATGTCCAAGCTTTGCATCGTTTCGTCCACTTCGCTGTACCAGTTTTTGTGTTTGTGCAGCGGCACAGGGCTATCCGTCTTCTTCCCTTCAGGATTAAATGAATTCCCACAGATTCAAATCCACCGCAATCCACGCCCTCAGCCGTTGATTGAACAGCACACACCTCAACCTTCAGTAAACATCGCAGTAAATAAAAACAAACCGTGCCACACCGGAGCTTCTCTCCTTGGACTCGAAGCCAAGTTTTTGTACTGATGCCTCACCTCCATCCATCAGCGCAACAGACGGCTCCTTTATTGACCTCCGAGAGCCACTGAATGACAGAGTCCGTTCCTGATAGATAATATCAGCAGCTGATAGATTCCAGCCCACTCTCATTCATCAGACGGGCCCTGCTGTATTAGCCAAGCGAGACGCGCTCTTAGTCCCAGATTCCCACTGTAAATCCAGTCACGTCCCGCATTCTATTTCAGTCGGAGGTGAGGACGGCACAGATATCCCTCTCGTGTGCCGTCGCTCTCAAGCCGAGGCCGCTGTGCTGTAAAGACCGCTGGCAGACGCCTGGAGACACGACTCCATCCCCTCTGAGGCCCGCTGAAACGACTGCACTGAATCTGCCTTTACATATCTGTGGGTACAACAACGAGCGTGAGGATGTTGTTTACACGGTCGTCAAGGATCCGCAGGGCCAATGTGAGCAGCCGCATTATCGTTTTCACATCATCGCACTGAAACACAACCTGAGAGTTTTCAAACTAAAACGTGGTCTATAACGTTTGTTGAGGGTCTTAAACAGAAGCAGTGTAAAGAACAGGCAGAAGCATAGCAAAAGTTATGCGTTTTAAAACAAAACCGCTGAGGTTTACGTGAGGCTGTGTGTTTGTCTGAGAGTCGTTGTGTTCGAAGCGAACGGTTTGCTGATTGAGGTGGGGTCAGGAGGTGGATGAGGGCGCTACAGAGGTCATGTGGAAATAGGAGGGTTCATGTGATATAATGACACCAATTTAAGCGGAGGAATGGAGGTGAGGATGCTGAAGTGCTCATTCTGGACTCTTGGCCTCCTCAGGGAAATAGGACTCATGGAAAGCAAAAATATTTGCATTTGGGGCTGCTAAGGTAAACGTTGTGTTAGGGTTTCTCAGGGACACCAAATCAACGCAGTATGTATGTCACATCAGAAGAAACTATTCCCACGATACTGCATCAGTAATTCAGATACTTCTACTGCTCGTTCAGAAACAATCGTATAGCCTTGCAGGAAGAGTTTATCTTGCCCTATTTATGTTAAGAATTTTTTTTCTTCATAAACAAGGCAAGCAGCATCATGACAGACTTCTGATGATGATATCAGCATACTGTTTTCATTCGCCCTTGTCACAATACTTTCTGTCATCACTGCTTGTCTTTATGGGTTTTCAACTAAATGTTATGGTTCTAATGAAGCTCTCGCTCCAGGTTGTGATTCCGGCAGCGTTGAGCTCGTAACTCAAAACTTGTAATATATTACTCGTCACAGTGACTCCTTTCAGATTGAATGACATTACTTTAGTTATTCCTCACAGCCAACACTACTAGTTACATTACTTTTCCACTATTTATATATATATATATATATATATATATATTATTTATTTTTTTTAATTGAACACTGAGAGTGAAATGATTACTTAGTTATCAGGGACAGTAATTTTACGGTAATGCGTCACAGACGAGTCTATCAGAGAACAGTTGGGCTGAAGTGCTTCGGCTCAATTTGTACACTTTGAATGTAACTTCTGCTATTAATTATCATGCAGTTGGCTGCATATCACTGTAGTATTGTTTTGCACACGTCATGCACACTCACACAAACAAGTTTTGCAGTTATTAGTATGCATGTGTGTGTGTGTTTATTTCTATAGTTTGCATCTTGGCATTCACCGTGGACAGCAAAACAGTCTTCTGTTGTACGAGGAAGCTTGTTTTCCTCGCGATGCGCAGGATATCTATCTAGTCCGGACCCGGCAGCGGTCGAGCCGGTGTTCTGTAGCTGGTCAGCGGCGGAGTGACACGGGTCTGGCAGGAGCTCAGCTGAGGGCTCGGAGCACGTCTTCCCACCGAGCTGCTCCCACAGACAGTCTGTTGTTTTGCCGTGTCCCGAAGCGGTGGGCTGCACAGATTGTTTTTGGACGAGTTTTAGCAGAACACCTTCGCTGTGTGCTGGTGCCTGCGGGGCAGAGCTTCAGCTGTTGGAATGAGGAGTCCTTCAGTCTGTTTAATGATGCATTGGAAACGCTCGCTCCAGCACACACACAGCTCTCCTGTCCAACACTCCGGCGTGTGATTCCAGAGCACTATTTTTCTTAGATAAGAATCTTTGTTGACGGTATTTAAACTGGGTCAGGACTAGCACTTGTCAGCTATCAGAACATATAACAGCCTCACTGTGTAAAGCCACACGTTAACTCTGCTGCGCCCAACAGGCCAGCGGCGGTACTGACTCTCCAGAAGACACTCAGATCTGAGGCTCCTACAGTCCCCTGTTTTACAGTATCTCTTCACTCTTTGCCCTGTTCCAGCCATCCAGCTGTTACTGATTCAGATCGGTTACTGAAGGATGATGATTGTGTGGAGCTGTTTGAGTCAGTTTGAGTTCATTAAGAGCTTCATTAGTTAATCACAGTCTGTGTGTGTTTTGCAGTTGTTGTTGTTGAAGCAAGTAGACAATTACAGTAAACATGATCTGTACCGTGATGAATGATTTGTAGTGAGTTGCCGATTTGTATAGTTTGGTGAACGGCAGCCTCTTCTCGTGACCCGCTTGAGTTTTTAGGTGACCGAGAGCCTCTGACCCGCATTTATGGCCCACAGAAGACATTGTGCTCACCTGAGGAGGTAACCATAGCAACAACCAACCTCTCCAATGCTTTCAATTACAATCAGTATCGACAAAACATCAGATCTGACATTATCTGGCTCTTCTGTTTCAGCGGATTTGCATGCCTTGAATAGAAATATTCTGCATACAATTGGCATATTATTTTTAAATACATAAATAAGCAGTGTTCTATTTTACTTTACATTTTAAAAAAGGCTAAAGAAACAGACAAGTAATAGTACATACACAAACAAACAAGCACATCAGTAATACAAGCAGTAAATATGTATTTACATGTCACACAGATACACACATGTAACGTAAACGAAACTTTGTCTGATTGTTTAAAAAGTCTTGAGAACAGCTTGAGGGCGTTTCGTTAAATCGGAATCGATTATTGAAACCGAAAGCCTCGCGTGATTCGCCGGTGATTATCGCCGAGGGTTTGCGCCGCGCCGCGGTGACGTCACTCCGCTCCGTGCCTCTCCGGTGCTGCTCGAGCTCGAGCGCGCAGTCTCTCCGCACGCGCCTCCCGCTCCGCACGCGCTCCGCTCCGCTCTCCTCCGCGCGATGATCCGCCGCGCGTCACGCACGAGCCCATAGACGCGCGTGAAACCCCGCGAAAGAGACGCACGCTCGCGCTCGGCGCTTGGATTACCGCTGGATGTGAATAAACTCTCTTCAGCAGAAACTCTCTTCACACAAACACCGCGATGAGGATGAGGATGAGGATGAGGAGCAGGTAAGACGCTTCCCGCGCTCGCAACTCATTTCTGGGCTCTGGCAACATGACGACCCGCGCCAGAACAGAGAGTGTGTGTGTGTGTGTGTGTGAGAGACAGTAAAGAACAGAGAGTGTGTGTGTGTGTGTGTGAGAGAGTGTGTGTGTGTGACAGTAAAGAACAGTGTGTAAGTGTGTGTTCGAGAGGTTTGTGTCACACTGAAGTACAGAGTGTGGTGATTTGGGCTTGT
>JAUMHI010000043.1:28317930-28334398 GCA_032359435.1 Enteromius unitaeniatus
CCATTACACCTATGACCCCACAAAACATGAGTGTGTGTGTGTGTGTGTGTGTGTGTGTGTGTGTGTGTGTGTGTGTGGCCCGTTGGCTCAGTTATACACAGATATAAGCATATTTCTGCTTTGACTGTAAAATCACGACTCGTTTCACCTGAACGCCGCTCAACAGGAACCCCTGATTTAACTCTCTGGGCTCTGATGTGGTTATTATTATTTTATCCCAACTAAAAAGAATAAATACAACACATCTCAAACTGTATACTGTGAGTTTTGTAGAGCTTAGACTGGCTGCAAAGAAACGAGTGTTTCTTCTCCGTTATTATGAGATTTATTGATTCGTTGTTGTAGCTCGTTTCCATCTGTGAATTCAAACAGACGCGGTTCTCGTTACAGACTCGTGTGAAAGGAAACCCTAACAAATCTGTTCAGCCGGCGGAAACACGCTCGGATAATCTTACCCTGGAGAATCAGCTTCAGAAACCACCATCCCATCACTCGATGCTGCTTTATCAGAGCCAGAGATTTACCATCTCTACCTGTGTGTGTGTGTGTGTGAGTGTGTGAGAGTGTGTGTGTGTGTGTGAGTGTGTGTGTGAGTGTGTGTGTGAGGGTGTGTGTGTGAGGGTGTGTGAGTGTGTGTGTGAGGGTGTGTGTGTGAGGGTGTGTGTGAGTGTGTGTGTGAGGGTGTGTGAGTGTGTGTGTGAGGGTGTGTGAGGGTGTGTGTGAGGGTGTGTGTGTGAGGGTGTGTGTGAGGGTGTGTGTGAGTGTGTGTGTGAGGGTGTGTGAGTGTGTGTGTGTGTGTGTGTGTGAGGGTGTGTGAGTGTGTGTGTGTGTGTGTGTGTGAGGGTGTGTGACTCTGGACAGGTAGGGCAGGGTAGTTTGTTTTCAGGGCTACTTCTGTAAGAATGTCCACTGATCCCCCGAACACCATGCTTTCTGTCAAGAGAGAAGATTAATAATAATATTTTACTGTTTTTAATTAATTACAGTTAATTGTGAGATCTGATATCCCTCCCTGATTCTCTCCCTGATAATGATGTAAATAATACGTTCATCTAATATGATTCATAAAAAAATAATAATGCATATATATTAATGTATTAATTACAAATGACATTAAAGATTCAGTGACATTTATGTAACAGAAAAATGGCAAAATGTCTCTGTATACACCGGCTTTTAATCTCCTTTCAAGAGGAAATGGCCGTGATCTGTGCTCTCTGTGAAGACGTAGTTTCAGCGAAGGATGAATGGATTTCCAGCTCTAAAAATCGCTTGCAGATGCTCTGCTACTTCATTTTCTTGAAAGTTGCTGTCCATGTACAGCTTTTACCAACTATTGCTGTATTTCGGCTGAGCTTTCAATGCTGTTACAGGAAAGGATGAAGCTGGTTGGTTGATTCTTGTCACGTGACTCGCGGGGTGCTTCCAGCGTTCTGAGAAGTTGAAAGCTTTCTTGTCGATGCAGTGCAGACGCACCTGGAAATGATTATGAATATGCAAACCGCGCGTCTGGATTTGAAAAATAACGAACTTGAGTTTGCAAAAGACGTCACGTGTGAATAACAAACTAGTGCTTGTGTTCAAACATATGTTCAGAGGAAAGGTCACTCTGAGATCCTAATGCACTGCTTTATTCACAGCTCCGTTGTTTTTTCATTTCTCTCTCATACTTGATAATATATTATAATACATGGTAACGCTTCATTTTGATGATCCTCTTTGAATACTAAGTAACTTTGCACCACAGTTCAACTGACTCTCATTAGAATATTAATACAGCGTTTGATTAATATCTATAGTGTTTGATTGATAGTGTTACTTCTCATTTCTCTGTATTTAGTGGTGAAGTTTGCTACCAAACTGTTTCTGTTGTTTTAGTATGTATTGTGTCTTTGCTCACTCCTGCTGAGCTTTATTAAGAGTCATGAACGTTCAGTCATTGTAGAGAGGAGGTTTGAGCTGACCTTTGAGCTGACCGCAGATCTCTGATGCTAACAGCTTTAGCGCCGCCGGCCATGTCGTCTCTAGCAGCGCTTCTTCTGCGCTAAAGTCCCCGCGTACCGCCGCGCAAACGCCTGCTGTTCTCTCTAATGTCATTTAGCCGCGACTCTATCACACATAATTAGCATTTAGATAATAGCAGACACTTGGCATTTTAATTACGGGTGGCCTTTGAGCATAGCATGAACACCACCAGCTTTACTTCAAACCAGCAACAGAAGAAGAGTTTCTAGAGAAGAACACCAGATATGTCTGATGAAGCTCCGCGCTCGCAGAGATCGAGTAAAGGTCACGCCACGATTACATGAGACCACCATACAGAGTGTGTGTGTGAGTGTGTGTGTGTGTGTGTGTGAGTGTGTGTGTGTGAGTGTGCGTGTGCCCAGACCTTGTTCTTTCATGGCTTCTTTTTATCCATTTATGTTTCATGTAAGTGTTAAAGTCCATAAATATGAATTCGTATACAGTAAGACCTAACCCTGCGCTTGTATAGTATCTTTAAAAAATATGTATATATAATGTATAATACTGGTCAAATAACTTAAGTGAGAGATGCTTTGATGACTAAACACACTTAAGTGTGCTTTTAAAAACTGACTTTTGTAATAATGTTAAATTGAAAGAATGTAATTATGTTGTAACAATCTTTTCTCATGTTTTAAAGAAGTGCATGTTGTGATGTTGACTTTACTGCGTTATTCAGTGTTACAGGACGATTAAAGTTAACCCATTTCAAATTCTACATTTGTAAATGTATTGAAATACATGATATAGAAATGATATTAAATATATTTGAGTACATTCTCCAGTAGCATATTTCACAGTCAATGGAGTTAATTATGGAATTTCTTAAAATGATGTACTTGGGTCCTACTTAAGTGGGTCAAAACCGCTCTAAACTTCAGCTGATTGCATTTAATAAACATTTTAATTACAATACCTTTTCTTTGCAATCTGATTTCATTGCAGGTAATGTCTTATTAGTTGTGTGAAGCATTCAGTTCACTATTAATGTCTCATAAATGCTCTTTTTATGACTTCTTTTTACGAGGAAAGAGCGTAGAGCAGCTCAGACCATTGATGACAAAAGTTCGGACTGAAAATATCAAACACTTGCAAAAGATGTCAATAAAACACACACACACTCACACACATGCACACACACACACACACACACACACACTCACGCACGCTGGGTTAAAGCATCTTAAAAGCAGTTAAAGCATCTTTCAGTCACTGTTAAGCGGTGACCTCTGGATGCTGTTCTCTTTTACACAGACGTTGTCAGAAGTTTTCTCCCTAAGGAAGAATTTTAATAGACTGCATGATTCCCAGCTTCCTCTGAGCTTTTTACGGATGTGTTTTATCCTGAGCTCCGAGCAGCCTCTCCATCATTCGGATCAGACGATCGTGTGTGTGTTCAGTTGTAGAAATATGAATCTCAGCACAGAGAAAAGAGGAAATAACGCATGATCTATTATTAAAACGGGTTTATTTGTTAATGTTTACCCCGGTGATATTGATGATTTGCATAAATGTTAATGAGCAGCAGAAACGACCTCGAGGTTCTTCCGAGATTCCCTCCTCCTGCTCTGGCGTGTGAATGAATTGATGTGATTTTCAGTCGAGTCCGTCTCTCTCTCTCTGGATCAATGTCAGACAGATGAGTAACAAGAGGAGAAAAAACACGGCCGTTTTCTCCTTTATTTACAAATCGCCTGCCAACGTGGGTGACATGTGGTATTACTTATCTGTCAGATTTCTGGAGAGCGGGTTTGCTCGGCGTGCGAGTGTGATGGAAATCCGTATTCAACAAAGAAGCGGCTCATCGGGAACAGATACAACAAAACACACATAATGGATGTGTCTGTCTCTCTGTCCAACAAAAGCAGCGCGAGCACGAGACGAGAGCGAACTGTTAATTAATCAGATGAATATTACACAGTGTGCGTCTCACGTTGGTGAATGCGTGCCTTCGTAGTCAGAATGAGCTCATAAAGGCCCGGCCGGAGCCAGAGATGCTATCGTGAACGGAAATAGCAAGCGTGTGGCATCGGTCAGCGGGTGACCAGCGCGAGCCAGATCTGTCTTCCGCTCGTGAGCAGGACCGCAGCGCTTTCACTGCCCAGCCGTGAGAGGGCTTTAGGAGGAGCTGATGGGGATACTTCACTGGATCCTTATTAGCTCGCACTGTTACTGAACTGAGCTTCACAAACTGTGTGTGTGTGTTTAACAGCGCTCAGCGCTGTTCCCAAGTTAAAAGCGTGTCAAGGCAAAACACTACGACGAATAGGGTAAAAATATAGTAAATGATAGATTTCTAACCACATGTTCTGAAGCTGTACTGTTCTTGATTGATGAATTGATGTGATGGACAGACGAACCTGGACTGTGGATGTGTTGGACATTATAGGGGACTCTCAACTTCTTGTAAGCATGGATCTAATGTGAAAACTAAATATATGGCATTCAGCTTTTTTATGTTATATTACCCCCCCAATTTAAAAAAAAAAATAATAATAAAAATAAAATATATATATATATTTCATGGAACACGATGTGTACTTCTAATGATTTTTGGCATTGAAAGAGAAATGAATCGTTTTGACTGGGTATTGCTACACATATAGCCGTGCTGCTGAGGACTGGATTTGTGCTGCAGGCTCACAGATGAAGTGCGTTCTTGTTTCTCAGACCTGATCACTGCATGGAAAAGCTCTTATTTTGTGATGCATTGCATGGCATGTGTTGATGGTTACTCCTGTGTTTCTCTGCAGGTTGTGAGAGCGTTGCAGGAGCGTTGTGAGCTGGCACACTCCGGGGTGAGTCGTAACATCATGCCTGTGCCAAGCGTCCGTGTAGCGTTCCCCTCCGTCCGACACTGTCTCCTGCTGCTCACCACCTGTGTCCTGCTCTCCAGCGCCGAGTGTAAGTCCCACCTCTGTCTCTGTCTGACCTCAGGAACCGCGTGTGTGTGTGTGTGTGTGTGTGTGATCGGCTGGACACAACACAGCTGAATCTCTGACAGTCTATAGAGCGGCCTGATGATCCTGTCAAACCTAAAAGGTTTACAGTCAAGCTGCAAACATGGAAAGATGACAAACCCCAAGCTAAAACTAAACAAAAGACAATAAGAAGAATCGCTGTGCATTACACGACTAGACAAACACACAATAACCTTCTGAAGACCCTTCAGCTGGTGTTTATATGTATTATTATTTACCAATTTCATACTCACACCAGCAACATACACAGGTCACCTAAGGTTGAGGAAGAGAAGTGTACTTGAGCGTACTGACTGCAGAAATGACAGACTTTAAAATAATACACTTAAGTTTGAACTGAATTTAATGTAAGACTTTCTCTTTTCTTTGAAATATGGTTACAGTACTGCTGAATGTGTTAATATATATATAAGGGGTTATAGAAAAGATTATTAAAACATATTGACTTAAAATGAAATGTTTAATTTTACACTGTCACTAAAGTCACGTATTAAAAGTGTGCTTAAGCGTGTTTCAGATTCATGAAAGTAAATGAATAATCTTTGCAGTGATGTATGGTATATTGAGAAAATCACCTTCAGCGTTGTTCAAATGAAGTTCTTAACAATGAATATTACTAGAATTATGTTTTGGTATATTTGCAGAAGATCATTTACAAAATATCTTGATGGAACATGATCTTTACTCAATATCCTAATGATTTGTTTTTGGCATAAAAGAAAGATGGATCATTTTGTGTATTGTTGTTATTTCTACAAATGCACCTGTGCTGCTGAGCTCCAGAGTCTGGAGTTTTGTTAAATCACATGATGCTGTTCTTCTGCTGTGATTGTGATGTTTAATTAGTTATCTGGGTTATGATGTTTTTGCATTTGGCTACCAGGCAGGTTGTTATTTGCATGTTTTGTGCAGGCTCTACCGAATCGCCTCGTGTCTCATTTGCATTGAATTTGAGTTTACGTGATTTTAGTGTGTGTGTGTGTGTTGAGTTTGTGGTGTGTGAGTTCACATATGTGTGTGTATTCAGCATGTTCCATGGCGTTTCATTTGAGCACGTCAGCAGGTTTTGCTGGGGTAGTACAATCTTGTCAGCTCGTTTGCAGCTTCAGGCTTTAATTAGTGCTGCACAGTTCCGGAGCGGATGGGAAAACGACAGGAATAATCAGGAACCATCACAGAGAGAGTCTAGAGCTTCCCAAACCTCCCGATCGACCCGTGGAGATGATGGGAAACATAGCCGCCCAGTGCGGAGGAGAAAGTTCAATCCAATTAAATGTTGAGTTGTACTCAGAAATCGTGTGCTAGATTCAGGATCCCTGCATTTAGAGCGTCTGAAGCCCCGAGGTCCCCGTTCAGTGAGGGATGGTCTGTGTAGGCGTCAGTGGAGTGAGCGAGTCTGTCTGCTGTACAATTACACCGAGGGAGCTGCGTCTAATAAAAACACCAACTATATCTGTTTCTGAGACAGAGTTTGATAAAGGCCCCGTTTGGAGGCCATTTCTGTCGTGACCCACGTGACCCTAAACCAATTCATCCCCCAACAGCTGATCATAAATAGCTTCTACGTTCATAATTCAGTCATTTTCATCATTCAGTAAGTCAAACTATTGTTCAGCTGTCGTTCTCCGGCAGATTCCTGTGAAAGTGAGGTCAGGCGTCTCTGTAAGCGCTCTCGAGGATGAGTGTGCTGACAAATAACATGTTTACCATGCTGCAGCTTACGTGTACGGCTTGATGAAGAGGGTCAGACCGACTCTGCAAGTATGCACTTACTTTAGCTTTTTATAGCAGCATGGAATTTAAAAAGAAGATGTTGTCAGGTTTAGGTTCAGGCTATAACTTAGAAGTCAAGATTGTGATAATTTCACTTAAAAAACGTATGTAAACCGTCTTGACTGACATGGAGCTATTTGTTTTTTATTTCGAATATTAAGAGAGCACAATATTACATTTTTCATCCCCAGTTATTGATAAATAGCATTTGAGCTCCTCCACGTTTCTAATCATCTCCAGTCGGCAGAAGCACCCTCAATCTGCCTCCAAAACAACGATTCATTCACGATCAAAGTATGGCCAAATAAAAAGACTGAATGTATCAAATGCACGTTTATTTATTTCATTTTGAATTCTTCAGATTTGGGACAGGTTAGCATTGATTTGGTTCGGTTTTTGTCTTCCGTATGCTGAATGGCACAATTGCATTATGGGAGTGCTCCACACACACACAGCAGTTTTTCTCCATCATCACGGCTCTTTTTACTGCCTCTGTCAGACGTGAAGTGAGACGCCATTGGACAATTCTCATGGGGGTGTCACCCAAGTCTAGTAATTATCACCTCTATGCAAATTAATTGTCCACTCTGCATGCTAGCTTATGAATATTCATGATGCGTATGAGTGCAACTAATTAGTGTAGAACAGAGAGTGCAAATGAACAACACTTGTAAGAACGCACACAAGCATCACTCTCTCGCTGCGTATTTGTCTAATATAGTATTAAATATTTGCTCAGGAAGAACGAGTGAGATGTTTTATATGTAAATTTGCTGAAATGAAATAGTTCCTGACATTAGCCTGTCTTTCTAAACCTGACTGAACAAAAGGAAATAGATGAAATAATGTACCAGTCACTCTTTTCTGTGTAAAACGTGCACATTTTTTATTAAATAACAACTCAAATTTCTAATACTGCATTTCCACATGCGGTATTATTATGGAGTATGGGGTACAATATGAAATAGTTGATATTACCTTTTTCATGCTTGTGCAACTTTTGTAACTTGAAAGACCAAGTTCCCATTCACTACATGGAAAAGAGCAGCCGCTACATTCTTTAAAACATTTCAGTTTGACTTCCACTAAAGAAAGTCATAAGCATTTAGAAGAACATGAGGGAGAATAAATGATGACAGCGTGCTTCTGGGTGAACTAAAACTTCAACAGCCGCTGTTCGTTTAGCCAATAAACAACTACTAGGGGCTTTTACGTTCTACAAACAAACCTCGTGCCAGAAATAAATAAATAAAATAATAAAATAAAATAAAACACAGGATCAATAAGCCAACGAGTGCGCCTCTTTCTTCTTCACAGAATGAGAGCAACTGCAATTTCACACTTCCTGAACTGCTGCCGCTCATTATGGGATTTAATTGGCTGAACTATTCCGCCCAGTCAGCCGTGACCGTTTGGGCGGAGCAGGAGGCATTTTCACTATTACGTCCCATCAGGGGGTCGTCGTGACGATCGCTGAAAAAACACACACTCTCTCTGTTCATACTCCATTTGTACCAAATCCAAGATGTATTGATCAGACAGTAATTAAATCACCGTCTCTCCGTTTGATATAGATTTATAACCGCAGTATAAATACTGAAATGACATTTCAGCACGCCGTACTCAATAACGCTCACGAAACACGATAATCACTGCACGACACATTCTTCATCTGTGACATCACAGTAAGAAATGGCCAGTAATGTGACTTGAGTGTTTGAAGGCTTTTTAAGTGGTTCGGTTTTAAGGCTCATTAATCACATTGAGACGCGGTCTTCAGATGTGAGATGAGATGGGAGATGGGAAGTCTAACCTGTTAAACACTGATCTCTCTAGAATGACATCTAGGTTTCTTAAAAGACAAACCCTGATGACCCAAGCAGTGGTGTTCCTCAAGTTAGTGCCTCTGGCTCTGTCTCAAATGACACCGTCAGCTGCTGGACTGTTGGGTTGTGGTCTGATGCACAGGGTCATTTAGACGTTTCTGTTAGTCGTGTGTGACGTCATATTTCATTCACGTTAATGCATTTGGCAGACACCATTCCTCAAAAGGATTTAAAATGCCTTCAAGGTAAAAGTCAGTATGTGTTTGAATTTTAATCAGGCTACGCACAGCGTCATTCTCTGTAAGGTCCACTGTAGTGCGTTGGGAATGCACAAAGGGGGCGCTCCTGAGCACCCTTCAGAATGATGAAATGACGAATGGGACTCCCTGTGGTCTCACGAGCCCCACCAACATTCATCAGCCAAGGCCACGACACCGCAAGTCCACTGTGATTCGAGGAGAGTTGATTCTTCAGACTAATGGGAACATATCTAGAGTTATGGAGTAGATTTTCCAAGCCGTGTGGTGGACGGCACACACACACACACACACCCTTCTGGCAGCCCTGACGAGTATTTGTGTGTGTGTGTGCGTCCCACTGTGCAACCTCACACAGTCACTTCCCCTCGCCATCTGTGAAACTCCTCTCAGCGAAACCAACGCTGTTCTTCAGTGTGTGTGCGGAGCCAGTGTTTTCCTCCGTCTTTACGTTATACATGGGGAGAGGTTTGTGTGTCTAAACAGACAGGATGAGGCTCATCCGTTAGAGAAACGGGGGAGAGAGAGACAGGGAGAGTGTCAGCATGATAAATGGCATAAATCTAACTGTGAAGACTGTAGGCTAAGAAAAAACGACAGAGCGAGAGAGAGAAAGAGAAAATGAGGGTAAGAATGAAATGGAAGCCAATTCCTCATCTCCTCTCTTTGTGTCCAGTGTTTTGTGTGTGTGTGTGCTGTTCTTCCATCTCCAACAAGGGAGAGACAAACAGCGCTTGATCTGAAGCGAGAGCCTGTACTATGAGGAAATTGGATGTGTTCCATTCAGAAGTGATCATGCCTATACGTTATTCCCTCTACACCGAGAGGGGGACTGTTCTTAACTCAAGACAGCACCTCATAGAGACGTGTGTGTTTAAAGCACTATTCTTTCCTTTATTAGGATCAAAAGAACCAGCATTGTAATAAAACCAGCAACTAGTAAATCAACAACGAGTCAGGTGCTGCTGGTATAATTTGAGTTCCAAACCTTGGCAAAGCCTTGTGCGGGCTTAGAGCTTCTGGCCCAGAGTAAAGAATCTTGGGAGTGAAGTGCCCATTAGTTGAACCCACATAAACGTTCATTTCAAAGGGTCCTTTGAAGTAGTTATTTTGAACACTTCTGTTTGGAATGGTTGTTTCTACTCAAAGCGCCTTGGGATGGTATCAACTATGCCATTTGGAACACATTGACTGCAGCATCACACATTCATTGGTTTGTGTATTTCTGGTCAATTCTTCCATTTTACTCACACTGCTGAGCACTTAACGAGGAGAAGACCTTTTTATGTTAGATGGGCTCTTATCATCGGACTATCCCAGCATCCTTTAGCAGGTCACATGGTCAGTTCCAATGAAGTCTCGGGAACAAAAGACAAGTGAAATCATCAGCATTTCTTTCTCTCTCAGAGAGCAGGAGTGAATAGAAACGAGAAAAGATAAATCAATAATTAATTATGTCTATTTCAAAAGCATCTATTCAGAGCTATCTGCATCCTGGCCTTAGCACATTTTCCATCTTATGCAAAAGGAGTTCATTGCTGTTTGTTTTTTAAAGATGCCAATTTCAAAACCAATTCAGCTTGTTAGGAGGACCATGTCCTCTTTCACTGAGTAACATCAGATAACCACAGGGTACCTCAGGGTTCGGTTCTTGGCCCTCTTCTTTTCTTCATTTACAAAACCTCACTGGTTACAACCATAAAGGTGCACTGCTTGTCTTATCCATGCTGTGCATTGACATGTGTTATTTAATTCCAGTTTATATATCAAACATCATCTTGGCCTGGAAGAAAGATCCCTAGATCCCTTTTGCTTAAAGGAGTCATACAAAGCCAATTTTCCACTGGCTAATATGAATCTTTAGGATCTTAATCGAAAGTTTGTAATATAGTTTGTTTTAAAATTTCTCAAAGATAGTGTAAAAAAACGCTCATTTTACCCTGTCAAAAACAGCTCGGTTCTGTGTACTTCCCCTTTAAATCTTCACGAGCTCCGCTGACCCCGCCCCTTTTTTCCAAGGCACTCTCAGAGGATCTTTTTTTTTAACCGTATTCATAGTTAAACTTGCTAATTAGCACATTATTAGGAAAAGCGATTTGGAAAGATTTATTAAAAGACATTATACTCACTGCTTCTGTAGGTGAGGCTGGATCATGAATCATTTATGGGAACATAAACACATTTTGTTTGATCAAGGGCGTGTTTCCTTCAGAACCGAACGTAACGTTAATCCTCCGCGTCTTCAGATGTCGGGGTAAATGAGTAAGTGACGCCATAGCGACATGCATTTCAGAATGGCTTGATTTCAGAAGGGGCAACTTATTTTCATTAAATTAAAAGAAAGCTACTGGTGGATCTTTATCATTGTAGGGTGGTTGTGTGCACACACACTCCCAACACACATTTCAGACCAAACGGCTTGTAAAAGTGCATGTGGTACCAGATGACCCCTTTAAAGGAATAGTTCTCCCAAAAATAATAATTTGGTCATCATTTATTCAACCTCAAAGTCGTAATTCAGTTTTCAGTAAGCCCATCAGTGTCACCAAACAGCTTGGCTCATCAAATAAACTTTCTTGGCCACATCTCAATGACAGTCTAGTCATGCAGTCTCATGATCTACACTATCAGAGCCAATACTGGGTTACTTCAGTGCCCTGTTGCTGCAGTTAAGCCTCTACATACCATATGATTCAGAAAATGGTGGTGCATGCGATCTTCAACAAACCCAGTACCCCTTACGTCACTCAACTCTTGATCTCACTCCAAAAGCTAACAGTAGCAGCCCGCAACAAATTCAAGGCTCTGACAGATCTACTCCACAGATCTGTACCATTCTCTGCAGTCAGTGAGGGAGTGATGCCTGGGGCTTACTAGAACCTTTGCATTTATTGTAACACCTGAGACCTTTCAATGATCACAGTCTGTTGCTGGGTTTATGTGCACACACATACCAGCTAGTTCAAAAATCGAATGTACTATATTTAAATGGATCTGTTTAGAGAACAAAAACAAGTGCTAATGTGGTCTGAACAATCAAGCGGTCTGCATTACTCAAGAAAGTTTCACACAGAAATCCACTTAACAGCAATTTTCTCACCTGGCTGTTTCCACTCCAACAGCTGTCTGTCAAATGCTCCATAAGAACATTCTGTAAAGTAACAGTTCCAAGAAACTTACAGTTGACTTATTGCAGGACAGTTTTCCGGGAGTAACCAGGGGTGAGAGTTCATGATTTAACCTGAAAACCAGAAATCTCCTATTTGCCATTCTTGAGCTTTAGACCGAAAACCAACATGATGAGAGGTTAAAAGGTGCATGTTTTTCTCCAGAAGAATTGCACTTTGTTCCCGTCATCACACATACACTTTGTCCTTGATCCTGTAATCGGCCTTTGAGGTAAATATTAGTGCGGAGAAAGCTAGTTTACTCTTGTGGGATAACCATGAACCGTTACACACATGCGCTCAAGGCCAGATCCTCAAGCTAAACACACACACACTGTCACAGAATTAAATATTAGGTTGTTCTGATATTGTCAGAGGTGTTGGTACAGTCTCACAGGACTTTGCTCTGACCTAAATCTGCGTCATCTGCTTAAATGTTTTCAAAAAGGTGTTTTTGTTAGTGGATAGCATCAAGTAAAGATAGAAACATGAATGTACTAAGACTGGAAAGGTGGCCGGAGGCGTTCGTCAAACCTCGACATGAGCCGAGACCTGCGTTGGCTGAGAAGTGACAGCCGCTGTTGCCTGGGGAACCAGGTGATGTCCGTGACCCGCCGCGTGAATCAGAGTCCAGATACTTCCGTAAGAGGATCAGGTGAAGAGGATGACTGAGAACGTCAGATTGTGATGATTTAAATGCTTCTGTGTGTTTCTCTGTTGCCGCCGTGAGCCTCGTGGCCGAACGGAGATCCTGGAGGTCAGGAGCCAGGCCACGGTCTACGGCGAGAATCCAGTGATGACAGATGTTGGCGAAGTCGCCCCATAAATCAAATCGCACGAGTAGATGATGTCGTTCTTATCGAAGGTCGTAATCTGCCGTTAAAACGCTGGTGCTCAGAGGAAAGATCATCGCTCAGGTCCCACGAGCTGTTGCTCTCCAGAGATTCTCATTAGCTGAGCGTCAGCCATATGGAGCTCGCACACACAAACCAGATGAGCTTCTGTAGAGGTCAGACTCATACACTGCCATCTTCTTGTTAAACACAAACACATCTTTTGGTCCACATCTCACTTTTTACCGATCTCAGTCGACTGATGCAGATATTTGTAGAGAGATGCAGTTGTCTATTGGAACGACTCTTGAGAACTTGCTCTGGCATCTGTCGCTTGAAAGCAATGCCAGACTGACGGCTGTGTGTATGTGTGTGTGGGCCGGTCACCTCTGGCAGGGCAGATTTTATGTTGTTGTGGCCGTTATAAAGTCGCTGTGCTGTGAAAATGGTTTGAAACATTCTCACAGACCACCATTAAATTAATGCGGTGTGAAAGGTCACGCTGCTCTCACACAAGTGTGTATGTGTGATTTAAACCAATCCTGCTGTCTTTAGGAGCAATCGGAATATACACAACGGCACCAAAAAAAATGCATTAAAACAATTACAGTTTATTGACTGAGTTTTATTAAATATCAAACCAAGTAGTATTTATTGGAGTTCTTCAGCATTATTATCATCAGCAGCAGCATTGTTATGATTTTAAGAATGAGAAACACATTTCTGAGTGTGTAAATTCACCTGGTTTACAAAGTGGTTAAAACAGTAGTCTTAACCTAGTTCTTTTGTATTGATGAAACCTTTTGAGACAACATGGTGAGGGGAAGCCGATGTAAGGAAGGGTAAATAACCATTTTTAGTTATTTATCTTTGTTTTTTTTTGTTTTTTACACTATAATGCAATACAATAACAGTAACTTTGACAGAGTTGAACTGGATGAATGAGGTCAATAATGTGTGGAAATAATGTGTTTTCCCACAAACAGACACCTGGGGCCTCATGTATGAACGGCAGATTTCACGCTCGCGTTGGGATTCACTAACAACGAAATGAACGTGAGAATGTGCTTTGGTCCACGTAAACTCTGTGCCTGGCGTACGTGTATTTCTTGTGCGTGTTTGTTTTATGTCCGTTGGCGACTCCTAGAGGCAACTGTTTTAAATTGCACACTACAAAGGATCGCACCAACACATGTGAAAAACATTGCTATTCATTTAGAAAATCATAATCGCTGCAAGCGATTTTTTTTGTTTTTTAAAAGCAACGACCAGCGGATAGAAAGTGAGCTGATGCCTTTTCAAATCATCACGACTTGCCTAAAATAAAATTAAAACGTTAATTAATTCATGCATATAAAAATGTTTAACACTAAACCTCACTATAATAAAAGTGCACATATAAAAATATTAACAATAAAATATATACACAATAAAATTCACAATTCGTTCACAGAGCGAAGTTCAGACTCCACTGTGTTAAATGCATCAGCTAAACTCTCCCACTCTATTATCATAATTATTATTTTTTCGTTTGTGATTAATTCCGGAGCAATTCACAATCTGTGAAGTTTCTCTTCTTGCTTGCTTTTGCCATTGCTTTTTCGTTTGGTTTTGCCGAAGTAGAGTCATTACCATATTCATACGGGGGAGGAGGCAGGGAGGGGTTTAGCGCTCGTGATTGTGCGCTCAATTTCACGTTGATTTGGATGTACAAAGAGAATATTCCGCGTACGCAGTGTTTCATACATCTGATTTTTTTGTGCGTACGCAATGTTTTAGTATTAATTCTACACAAGTCTTTGTACATGAGGCCCCTGATGTTTAAAACTGCAGCTTCATGCGATCATAATATGATGTTAGATGACTAATAAGTCTTTGAGTGGAAGACAGGAGGTTTGTATTTGTGATTTTGGGAGGTTAAGGCGCTGTGTTTGTGAGAGACACAGGTTTGACAGACTCTAATCATGAAAGTGTCTCTGACAGACAGCGAAGGCAAGCCGCTCACGCAGGAGATATCCGACGTGTCAGACGCTTCTGAAGAAGAGAAAAGACACAAATGTCTTCTGATGGACTGAGAGACTGTTTCTGTGCTCAGATGAGCTCTCACACATCGTATCCCACAATGCCGTGCACCGCGGCCATTTCCAGGGTGATGAATGAAGCGGAAACCATGCAGTTTTGCAGGAGACTGCAGCACTGATGTCTGAGACTGAGTGCATTGTGCATTTAAAAAATAGGTTAAACTGCAGCATACGTGACCTGATCAAAAAACCAGAAACAACAGCAGGTATCTCAGTGTGTTTGACTTCACAGTTCATATTCATCACTTTTACATGGACAACAATATTATATTTTTATCACGGTTAAGGCGATGCTCTGATTAGGAATCAACCGTGTAAGTGTTGTGAGAGCAGCTGTGACTTTTGACAACAGTCTCACTCCAACTCGTCACATGCTGATGCTTGGTCAATACCCTGTTTTCTGAAGCCGTACGGAGTCTTTATGTGAAGAAGAGAGTACAAGGTTTTAATCACTAAAAATGATCCCGCCTCGCCCACGCTCTGTCATCTCTTTCAGAAATACTGCAGTCGTCACGAGACACACAAGAGCCAGTAGTATTTCACAACAAACATTCACGGAAGGATTCTTGAAGCTGCATTTTTGGAAATCGCACACAGACCGCAGAGAGCACAGGAAGTACACGGGATATTCCTCTCACAAATCAATCGTTTTGCATCAGAAGACTTGGAATATTAATATCTTTAAAATAAATGATGAGGTGGTTGTATCTGCCTGCTATATCTTGTGTTTGATTGACAGATGATTGCGTGCTCAGAAATGTGTAAATAATATCATTTCAAATGAAACTGTTTTGACTGTTTACATTGATAAATCACACCCCTGCGTATATGCAATAATGCCAATTAATTTAATTATAAAAAAAAATAAATAAATAAAATAAAGAGTTTCTTATTTAAAACAGTGGAGGACCCTTCACGCCGTAAAGTGACTGAGAAGGGGTACCTTGAGCTTCATAAAGCGACGCAAAAGAGTCCAAGCGTCCAGATGTGAGGAGCTGCAGTGAGACTGTGGTGTTTTTGATGGTTTTGATCCAGCTGAAGTCACAGTAAACACAGATCCAATGAAGAAATGTGGAGCATTCCTGTTTTAATCACATGATCAAAGTGTGGAATAGTCAGAATGAGGGAAATAACTGGATTACTGAAGTCCATGGAAATGTAAAGTTTGTGAAAAAGTACTGTAAAAAATATTTATATATATGTATATATATACAGTATTTATATACAGCAAATAATTTTAATCAGGTTTATCATAGAAATGACACTTTTCCCTGAATCATGCAGCCCTACTGTACGTAGTGGAGTACAGAATTACCCATAATTCTCATTCACACCGGGGAAAAATAAGGTGACTACACAAATGACTAATATCACATTTATGGCCCTTTTGCTGTGAGTTCCGTTCATTTTGAGACATTCAGGGATGGAAGTGAGCTTGCAAACAACTGCACACACACTCACACACACACACACACTGCTGTTTCTCTGTGTTTGGCGCTGATGTTCAGCGTGAGCTCTTAAGCGG
>JAUMHI010000043.1:28334498-28354674 GCA_032359435.1 Enteromius unitaeniatus
CACACACACTCACACACACACACACACTGCTGTTTCTCTGTGTTTGGCGCTGATGTTCAGCGTGAGCTCTTAAGCGGGGTTTACTGTCGACCCAAACGTCATTAGAGCAGATCCTCTGACAGCCGCATCTTTGATGTGTTATTCGCCGTGTGTTCAGATAGCTGTATGACAGCCGCACCAGATACGATTTTACATATTTACATGCTGAGAAACTGCTCTTTGAAGTACAGAGCGAGCGAGAGAGGCGGTGGTGTTGGCAGCGATGGCAGATATTTTGGACGGCTCTGTAAAATCCCTCTGGTCGGGTGGTGACACCCCGCTCACAGATCCAATTATAGACAGGGACTCTGGGATACGTATGTCACATCCGCCTCCTGCACGCACAGCTCTCTAACGAGAGAACAAGTGCTCACCGCCATCATCCACCGCACGAGAGATGGGACTCTTCTTACTAACTGAAACTAAAACACCGTTTTGTTAGCTGATGAAGTGAAGAATGGATGTTAGAAAAAAAAATCGCCATCTACTGTAATTACTAAAACAAATTTGAAAATAATATAGAAATGTTATTTAACACAAACTGATAAAAAAGATTATATTTTTAATAAATATAATAAATCATAATTGGATTATTTACATACAATGAAATGTGTGAAGTTAGAATTCATAATATCTGTTTTTTCTGTGAACACATGTTACTGTAATTTAACTGTAATGTCAGCATCATTACAGTCTTCAGACATCGTCTAATATATAGATTTACAGCTCAACAAACATTTCTGATTATTATCAGTGTTGAAGCCGTATTTATGTGGAATCCATGATACATTTGAGTTTTTCAGGATTTACAGATGGATAGAAATGAATGCGTTTGTTTAAATGTGTTAATGCCTCACAGTTGACTTCTTTAAATGAACAGTAGTAGCTCCCGCCCCCAGGTTTGTCTGATTGGTCGATGGTTTTACACTGTTCCTCTGTGCTGCGTGTGAAATATTTGACTATATTTACCTCCATCTTCAGTCATGTGTCAGTCTCTGCCGTTCCAGTCGTCTGAATGTGTTTGATTTTGATATCTTGTGTCTCTTACATCAGCGAGACAGAGCTGTATAGCATTTAAATCATCACTAATAATGTTACGGGACAAATATTCATTGTGGTGAGTGTTAATTTTGGACTCTGGGATGCATTACCGTCTGCTCTATTAATGACGCCTAATAAACAGCGCTCAGATTGTCATGTAAAACTCTTAAAATAAATGCGGTTTCTGACCTCGTGGCTCTGCTGTGATCAGAAAATCAGACTGCTGGTGTGGAGTGTTGGTAATGACAGCTGGTTTTGGGCCTTGTGTTGTGAACAAAAATAAATAGAAATAAATAAATAAATAGAATGCACACACATACACACACACACACATACCAACTGAATTTGAGATACAACACTTTTCTGATATAAAAAACATCCACTGATTTTATGTTTCTCTATTATGTTTTTAAATGTCTTTGCTGCAGCGCTCATTTTATTTAATTGTTTCTTCTTCTGTGCAACTCAGTAGTCTGTCTGCACCAGGTGTGTAATCTTCACTCTTTCTGTCTTTTAGCGCCTCCAAAATTCTTGCAAACTCCAAACGATCAGACGGGCATTCAGGGGGGTGTGGCCTCCTTCATCTGCCACGCTACGGGCGACCCGCGGCCCAAGATCGTGTGGAACAAGAAGGGGAAGAGAGTGAGCAACCAGCGTTTTGAGGTATTAGGTCTATTGTTCTGATGTAAAATGCTCGACAAGTGAATGCTAACGACAGCCACGCCCATCCATTCAACCACACCCACTCATTAGCATATCCTCCCACCCACTAACATGCATGATCACTCATGCCCCGCTGCCGGATTCACGAAAATCATCTTTAGATAAAACAAGGAGGAAAATAGTAACAATAATGAAAGTTGAAAGGTTAGTTCTTAAGGGCAGTCAAGAGCTCCTTAAGGTCTTATATTTTTATTACATTTTTAATGCAAGTTACAATAAATGATCCTGTTTTAATATAGCTCAGCCTATTTTGTTTATCACATTTGTTAATTGCGCAAAAAAATAACAATATATTTGATACAAGCCGATAAAGCTTTTTTGGGATTTAATTTTAAGGTTGTCTTAAGAACAATGGTTTTAAGGTATTGTATTCCCAAAATACTATTTAAGTCAGAAAATGGAGGGAAATGGCAGTTTGTTTGCTAACTAAAACTAAAGCCATGCACAAATTGTTATTTGGAAATAATAAAAAGAAAAGAAAAGAGAAGTTAGACTTATTATGTTTCAAATAGGTGCCAAAACATGTTTAGGGAAAACAAACAAACAACCTCAATGCTTTGTGAATCCGGCTGCTCATCTGGACAGCATGAGAACATAAGAATGACCTTCGTTTCAGGAAACGATGGATCCGATGCTTCGTCACACATGAGCTTGGCATTTCTGAAATGCACTTGGTTCCCAGAAGTTGCTTTTGTTCTTGTGTTGAGCGTCTCATTTGCTTCTCAGAGCATGTTCGGCGGATCAGTCCTGTATGTTTATTTATCTGTTTTTGGATCGCCATCTCAGCCCAGCATGATGAACCAACGCATCACAGCCGAACACTGATAAGATTTTTGTATTAATTTCTGTGTCATCTTGCCGCACAACCATCTCCATCTTCCGTTCGCTAACGCTTAGCGGCGACTAATCTACGGACGCTTATCGCCTGATACGGCAGAAAGGAAATCTTATCAGCGTTCATCACATGCTATACAGCACTAACAGTCACTAATACGCTAACCTCCGATCTGCGTCTCCACCTTCACCCATGTCACTCATTACTAATATCTTATTTAAACGCTCACCTAACGCTCAGTTCCGGCTCATGCACACACGAGCGCATGCTTGTGAGCGCGTGGTCATACTCGCATTTCTTTGCGTAAAAAAGTGACGGTAAAAGAAAAGCCACAGCGTATGACCACTGTTGTATTTAAGTCTGTAAAATGGAGAACCCTTCCTGGTTGTTTCTGTCAGAAGTGAGTATACACCTCTCAATTGCCAGCAACTAAACCTGTCTGTGAGCGTCCTGTGTCCCGTTCGTCTGGCGTCGAGGCTAATCAACTGTCTGATGACGTTTGTGCCTGTGACGTCCCCTCTCCATCCTCGTTTCATGTTTCATGCGATCCGCTTTAAGAGTGGCCAGACCACGCCGTCCCATTCTTAAAGCCGCCGGGTTTTTGGTGAAACGTCTGGCTTAAGAATTAGCATCACCTTCAAGACATTCACTGAGCATTTTACACAAAGCCAAGCCAGCTTCTCAGACATGTGGTGACTGATTTCTGCCCGGTGCGTTACAACAAGTATGCTTAAGTATAGGGGATTTTAAAATTGCGCTTAAGTATACGGTACTTGCTATTTACAGTTGTATACTTTAGATATACTAATTTATTATTTGAAGTATACTTGCCATGTGATGCTTTAGTTTTTTATGTTTTCTTTTATTGGTTTAGTGGTTTCTTTTATTCGACTTTAGCATGTATTTTGACAAGTTTACAGTAAGTCACCTTTACAGTGAAAAAAAAAAAACACAAGTCAAAGCTTCAAGTAAATAATACAGCACATGGTGACTGGTTTCTGCCCGAGGTATTGTAAGAATGTTACAGAATATATGTAGAGAGAGATACTCTTAAGTACTGTATAGTTCATTTTAAAATTGCATTTAAGTATGCTTGGCTCATACTGTTTAGTTGCTATATACTTAAGTATACTTAAAAGTATAATTTAGCATTTCAAGAATATCTCTCTTTTCTGTACGTTTCCTTCACAAACGCTGGTTTCTCTTATTCATCTTCATCTTATATTTTACAGCTTTGTAAGCAAAGTCAAGCTCTTTTAAAGGCAATAGCTATTATAAGCTATTATCCGAGTAAATAATTTCTGAACTTCAACTGAACTTTATTTGAAGTATAAAATCACCTAAATAGAAAGCTAGTAGTGTACTTAGAGAATAAAAAATAGTAAACTGTAATTTTTTGTTTTAAGCGCACTTAAAGATAGCATATGATTATACTTCCTGCATAGGAAATATTCAACTTGTATGTTTTGAAGTCTAGTCTAGAAGTATACAAGGAACCAGCAGTATACCTGTAAGTTTACTAGTAGTGTTGTTCACAGTATACTTGAAGAAAAAAAACTAAAGCAAACAAAAAATAAATGTCCAAAATGTACTGTTTCTTGCAAAGTTCACTTGAAAGTATACTTCAGAACTACATTGGCCCACTGTCTAGTTTGTAGAAGTATAAAACAAGTGCACTGAAACTATACTTACTACACTTCCTACAATAATATACTATACAGTACTAACTAGTACTAGACGTACTACATATAGTATAGACTTTGAACTACACTTAAGTTAATGAACTTGAAGTACTGTATACTTCTTTTGTTGCAAGGTCTGTTGTGTGTATGTTCAGTGCAACTTAGGACTAAACTTTTTAGTAAAAAATACACTTTTCTGGATATATGTTAAGAGTAGCTAACAGTAGTAAACGTAGAGTTTGCTAAGGCTTCAAAAAGTTGCACATGTTTCTGAGGAAGCCCGTCGCGGATCTTACTTAACCAGACTGTTTCTGTGTCCTGTGTCCGTAATGTTGCGTCAGGTTGCGTAAATGAAGGTCGTGCCACAGTATCCGTTGTCTGTCCAGAGCTCTGTGTCAGGAAGTGTGTGTGTGTGAGTGTGAGAGCATGATTATCTGTCGTCAACTGTGGGCAAAAAAAACTCGCGTAACATATCTTGTTTCTCGCACCTGTAGGTCGTAGATTTCGATGACGGATCGGGCTCTGTCCTGAGAATCCAGCCACTGCGGACTCCTCGAGATGAAGCCATTTACGAATGCGTCGCCTCCAACAGTGTTGGGGAGACGAGCGCCACCACACGACTCACTGTTTTACGTGGTAGGTTCACGACCAAAAACCCGCGCTAACCTTTGCTCTCTCATTGTCTTCCAGCCTCCTCAGGTATGTTGGCTTTGTCTGTATCGCTCTTCAGTGTGTGTGGTTTGAGTGGTTGGCCAGTGCAGCAAATGGCATTTTGTTTCTAGAAAAGCGTCCCACGGATGGAGCATGAAAAATGGAAAAGCTCCTTCAGCTCTCACTGACCTTGGAGCTTTTTAACGGGGTGATTAATATTCTAATTAGCAGACGGGCTTTCCTGCTCGCTAGCTTCGGCATCATCAATATAACTCTAATTTTATGCTACATTTACAACATTTCTTACAAAGTGGCCTTGTAAGGCCTTGTTGGATGTGTCAGCGTCCGTGAGTGAAAATGCTCTCCTCTCCCAGCTTTTAGCATTCTGACCAAACGAAAGCCTTTATCTTTTAATGAAACGGCGAAACGCAGCTACTAAACAAAGCAACCCTCTGGTTGGCCTGAGAAAGATTCTGCCAGACCTAAAATGGAAGAAATGCAAGAGAAGAATATGCTTTCCACCTCCAAACATTAGCATGGTTATTGGCAAAACATTTTCCCTCTGCTTTCTCTTATTTTCTCCCTCCCTCTCGCTCCTTGTGGCCACATCTGTTGTTGGAGGGAGAGTATTGCTGTTTGCAGCTCAGGCCTGATAAAACCTGCAACACAATAGTAGCGTGTCGCTTAGAAAACACACACACACACACACACACACCGCAGCACAGCAGAACTCAATCAGGGGGAAAGTCTGCGAATCTCTCTGGGTATGCTGAGAACACTGCAGTATATACTGCTGTCTGTACAGATATGATGTGAACAGCAGGGGAGACCGAGGGCGATGTTACAGGACATACAGCACAGCGTGTCCTTCATAGCTCTCAGATCTCCCTGCCATCTGTGCGTCTCAGAAACATACGCCAGTCATGCATGTTTACTACAATATTCAATTTATTACCTGATTAAATATGTACAGTTGGTCCCCTTCATATTATACTTCATTTATATTGCTTAGTTCAAGATGAGCATTAAACTAAAAACTCGGATGAAATAATATTTGTTTCATATTTCAAAGAATAGTTAGTTTGATTTTGTGAAATGAACGTTTTATTGTGTACATCCAGTCAGATCCTGCGCAATACTCGTCTGTTAGAGTTACACTATCTGAGATTTATTTGAACTTTTACCCAAAAACCTGGAGATAAAATAGAAATTAATTGCAATCCAAGCCTTTAAAACCAAAGAAATTGCTTTTATACTTCGAAATGAGATTTTTGGTGAAGATTACATGTGAAGTTACCGTGGAGGGAATAAATACGATTATTTTACCTTCATCGAATTTGATGTAAAACGCCTTAACTCGGGCTCTCCAATCCAATAATGAGTCAAGGAAGATTAAAAAGGACTGGCGGCTCGTTCGTCACACTGGAATGGAAGGTCAAGTCGAGCACAAAGCGCTGCGTGATTGAGAGTCTGAACTCACACACTGGAGCGGGATATACAGGAGAAGTCGTGTGCTTTTCTCTCTCTGAGCCTCACCTACAATGACATCTAAATGGAAATGTTATAATTACAAACAGGAAGCCCTAACCAAATATTTATCCATTAATATAAATGAAGGAAGCCAAGTTGTAGTAATTACTGCACATTCAGCCAGTGGGCAAGCAGCATCGTTTGAGCGTGAATAATGACACAAAACTAATACATATTCTGCCGTAAGATATCAGGCTGCGGCAGACTGCGCGAGCGTCGAAAACAAGCTTTGCATTAGAGCGCCTTTGCCTCGGTTAAGCCCCGACATACTTTTCTTTCCCTAAAAAACGTGGCGTTCAGTCGGCTGTGCTTGTGTTGTTGGGAATATGGGTCATGTCTTATTCATGAATGCACCCACTGAACCGGGACCGATGCGTTGGGTCCTTTCGCAGACTGACCGTATTTGCCAACAAGGTCACAAGCACAATGCGATCTGCATCAAAGAAAACAAAAGATCCCTGCGATGGAGAAGTGCAAATACTGCTGGCGGCCGCCAACGGAGCGGATCACCTCAAAAAACCCTAGCGAGAGTCCTGTGGCCGTTTACTGACCATTGAGGACATGTGTGAGATGTTTAGCAGAACTTTCAAGCTGCTCCTTTCCATTAAAAGAATAAAAAAAAGTGATGCACATATGATGGTGGGACTAATGAGTGAAAAACGTCCATGTTTGTAACAAAACACCAACAACGGAGCATTAGATGCATAAATAGTGACGAAATGTTGCTTAAAAAGTTTTATTGTGCTGAAACACTCATGCATGACTTTAAAAATCCTGTGGAAATAGATGTGTCAGAGCAAATAAGACTGCTTCCAATTCAAGTTGTTGGTTGGATAAAGCAGAGAGTCCTGGAGACGTAAAGTGCCACTAGACATGCTGGAACTGAAAGGGCTTTAAATGACCCTGAGGGGGAACATTAGCGTCAGAATTTGGCTCCAGGGATGGAGAAACATCAGAGAGATTAACTGAATTCATTTAGTTCAATGTGCTGTGACCTGATGTCCATTTGACATCCACTCTCACAGTCAGCCGGAGAACATCATCAGCTCCGACGCTCCAGCGCTGCAGGCTCCAACCCCACCGTCCTGGCCTGAAAACGCCCGTATACATTTCAGACGGCATTAGCATGAAGAGTAACTAGTTTTAAAAACATCGGAAGTCTGTTATCTGCTGTAAAATGGGCATTTTGGCCAGTCTCCACTTCCTCGTGTACGTCCAGCAATGCTTCTAAATCAAAATTGTGATTGAGTCAGTTGCATTCATATATTTATTTCTTGCAATAAGATTTTTATTGATGCATTTTAATGACCAAAGTACAATTTAGCAGTGTCCCATGTTTTGTGCTGTAAAATAATACAAATTTGGACATCACATGGTCATGTTAGTTTAATTGAGCTTAAAATGAGCTATACATTTATTACAGTTTTCTTTAAATATGTGTTTAGTGTAATGTTATTAAAATATAATCATACTACTAATAATGCATTTGCTGTTCAATAAAAATCAATCAATCAATCTCCTTATGGTTCCTATTAGTTCAAAGAAAACAATTTTTAAATAAATAATAATGATTATAATAATGGCATTTGATGTAAATAATGTATTGGTAAATGTTAAAAATGAACCAAGATTAAGATTAAATTCATTAAATTCATGTAAATTCATCTTCAAGTGTTACCTTCAACTACCTCACAATAATTATCTTTCGTGCAATAACAATCATGTAGGTCAAGAGACAACTCTGCACTTATCTGCACAGTCAGTATTTATTTATTTTTTTAATATACAGATATATTTTTATTGTATTTATTTTTGTTCTATGTCAGTTGACTTATTCTGTTTCTCTTATCTCATTGGATCTGTAGTTGTGGATGAATGCAGCCACTGGAGGAACAATTTCCTTCGGGATTAATAAAGACTTCTCTTATTCTCTTATTCATATTCAACTCAACCATTCTCCCTGAAAAGAGAAAACATTTTAATTTATAGAAAAATTCAGCTTTATCTTTAACAACAAAACAGAATTTGGCCCCAAACCAGCAGCTTTATATATTTGTATGTTACTGCTCATTTCAGTGGTTACAGCTTCATTACAAATGTACTTGTTGACCAAAATAAAAAAAGTAAGGAACTGTATTCATGCTGAACGGCAATGCCATTTTTCCTCCTGAGGCTGATGATTAACATCGTCCCAGTTTTGAATACTGTTTACGGATGTGCTGATTCTGGATGTTTAGAGTTAAGTTATGACAATAAAAACACATCCTGAGTTTCATCGTCTGCAGCGAGGACAGATGAGCGTGGTTCTGCTCTGTTGTGTCACGGAGGGAAAGTCCAACAGCTGCTCTTGTATTCGGATCCGTGTCTGTGCTGATCCACGGCAGAGTGATGCTCCCAGCGGAGCTCGAGGAACTCTCGCAGATCCAGTGAAAAGCCGGTGCGATCATGACAGATGACACTGGCGGGAAGCGCTCCATTCTCCGCCTGCAGTTGAGGCGTTTACACAAAGCCTGTCGTATGGTAATCCGGAAATATCCGTGCCAGAGCCAGGACGCCGGCACCTTTCTTCTGAAGTGCATCAATCCACTCCAATCTGACCATCCGTGGACTTGCGCTTCGAACGAAGGCGTAATCTCCGGCACACAGTCGCGCAGGAAGTCCGCCGAGGTGCAATTTAAAACCCTGACAGAAAAACAAAGGCATTGACATCCGTCCAGACGAATCGCTGCCTCAGCGAGGACGGACGGACGCCGAAATTGCTGTGCCTGTTGTTTGGTGTTCTGACAGCTGCGGTGAGGGTGAAAGGGCCCCAGAAAAGCTAGCGGAGCACAATGCGCTTTGGTTTAGCCCTCCGCCTCGCAGGAGCCGAGACCCCAGCGGCCCGCCGGCGCTTTCAGGCGCTTCCAAAGGGCCTTTCACTGCTGGAAACATGCTGACTTATCTCGCAACCCAGGTGAACCTTTCTTTGAGCTGGAAAATAGAAATAGAAGGACCTGAGGCAGCACATAAAGTCAAAGCGGCTTTGTTCGAGCAAAGTTTCTCTGCGCGACCCCCTCCTTCCGCTTTAAATTAGCGCCGGCGCTATTCATCACAGAAATGGAACAACAGATAATGACGAGTTATTTATTCTCATAATTAAAGACGGAGCCGTTAGACATTATTGATCTTTGCTTGTGTGTAATTAATGGAGAGGAGGAGATGGGTAATCGTACAGTATGAGTATGAGACGGATGGCTGTAGAAGAGCAGGACTCCGTGGAGAGCCGTAAACGCTGATAGATGGCGTGTTGGTCTGAGTGGATGTGGATATCGATCCCTACGGATGGCTGTGGTGCTTTCCCCATTCCTCCTCCTCAGGGAAGCCTGAGCTGCTGCTGCTTGTTGTGGGTGAATTTGTTACCAGCGGTCTCCAAACATCTTGATTTCATCCTGATCAGAGTTGGGTGCAAAGCGTTACTGTAATTAAATGACTTCTCCACTGAACAGTAAAGCAAGGGATTACTGTTCATTTGACTTACTTAGAGTTAATTACAAAGTACTTCTAAAATCAATATTGGATTTTGAATCTACATTTACAGTCTAAAGATAAAATTACATGCAGTGTTCACTTTCAGTTTTTCCTGATTCACAGAGAAACCATACAGATAAGACTAAAATCAGTCGACTCTAGAACTAATTTTATAGATGTGAGGAGTATATCTATATAAAGTGTCTACTGTACTTTGAAAAGTACAAATTAAAATCACAACAAATTCTCTGGTAATGTAATCTATAAATCAAAAATGAATATTATCTGATTATGTCATTCATATGAAAGCGAGGTACAGTCTTTTGTGTATCTGAGAAATGAGTATCTACTCGCTGTGTGATGGAGCCTAGAGAACGCAGTTAGAATGTCCCTAAATTGAAGATATGGGACAAAAATGCCCGTTAGAGTTTTTGTTTCATTTTACATAATGTAATTAAACAATATCACACGAGCAAAAGTGTGAGTGCAATATTACATGAGTGCAGATGTGAAACTGAACTGTTCAGGAAGTAAGATGTTAATATTGATAGACATAGATATAGATATATATTGATAGATATATTTTAGACACAATGTTATCTGTTTTGATCATTTTTTTAAAGCAGAAGTATCTGACTGCAAGCAATACACAGCAGCGTCTCGTTTCTTAATGAACGGGCTGGTGAATCGTTTGGTGCGTTGACCCATCGGCCGATTGAAAAGCATGCTGAGTGCCCTCTATAGCTCTCACGGTCCTATAGTGCCACACACCGATCAATCTGATGGCGATAAACAAGCTGCTTCAAGTCAAACAAGCCTATATTTACACTGATTTATTTGCATTATGGATATCCCAAGTTTAAAAGCTAGCTCGTGGACCTTTTTCCAATCTCAATCTTACTTTTCTTGTTAATACTTGCTCTCCTATCAAATTTAAAGGGGGAAAAAGTTTAAATAATAAATAAGTAGAAAAGTAAAAAGAATAATAATAATAATATTATATTGGAAGTTTGCATTTGTTAGTGTTTCTTCAAAGGCGTGCGTTGGCTGTGTCGGGGAAGTTTGGATGTGTTTGTGTTGTGCTGGTTTTGTTGAGCGCTGGCTGGAGTTGAGGAGGCAGTAATGGTTTAGCGGGGGAGTTTGCGGGAGTGAAGGGCTCTTATCTGACGGCTTTGATGCTCTGCATATTGGAGTCATTTTCTGCTAGATGAATCGGCCTCCTCCGGGTCGCCCTCAATTCAACTAATGACACTCTCGAGAGGAGAAGCTCCACACGCTGCTGTGTAATTATGGCCGAATGCAATGTCGCGGGGCAGCACACCATGAAGAACGGCTGTAGAAACGCGGAAGACGTCGCCGGAAAACACCGGCACAAAAGTACCCAGAATGCATGGCATCAGTGGAGAAAAGACTGCACGATGTTGTAGTTTGGGCTGGGCGAGATTTTCGTTTTATCAGTATATTGAAATGGCATGTTTTGCCACAATTTATTAATACTATTGTTGTTATTATTATTATTATTTTAATTAAATAATTTTGAATAAAAAATATGAAGAAATGGAAGGACATGTGTGCAATCCGTCAGTGCTAACAGTTCATGTGATTGAATGTTGACGTACAACATAAACATAGTTTAATCTGGTCATTATACATTACCATCACTCTGTTCTACTTGATAATGTTCAGTGCTTTGCTACAATCTGCATTGATGAAAGCGCTATAGAAATAAAAGTGACTTGACGTGACATGCAGCTGATGAAGTGCTTGAAACGTGACGTCAGAAAGACGCTTCGTTAATAATGAAAATCAGATTGACAACGGTATTTAACGCAGATTTGACATTGACTGAACATTGTATTTTGGTCACACAACCTATAAACAACAAAATCAGTCAGCCGATGACGGTGTTGGACATTGATCAGCATTGATATTAGACATCAAATTATGGTCACCTGACTTTCATGTGTGAGAACTTCATATGAGCTGCAGAACTTTCATTAACCAGAAGAATCACGAAGAGAATGTTTCTTCTTGTAGTTATATTTTTAGTTATATGTTAAAAGATGAGATCAACATCTTGAGTCGGTCAAAAGTTCCGAAAAATACTGGCATTTAAATGTTTTGCTCTGGTTGTAGTTAAGAGCGTCTACCAGTAGAGGCTAATGGGATCATGCTAACCAGACAAACCCGAGCCTGTGGGCTGAGTTAGATGGATAACTGTGACAAACAGCTCATTTAATCTAAAACACGTCACCTGTTACCTGTGTTTAACAATGAGTTGTGTAAGTGCAGCTGCACACACACACACACACACACACACCGAGTGTGATTTAATGAGCGATGGGAAGCCGCTGGGGTGTGAAGGAGGTTTCGCAAAATAAACCCACAAATGACAAACGGGTTTAGTCAGCAGAACATCCAACGATCTGCAGCCCTTAAACGAAATTAATTATAAAAGCTCAGAGGAAATGAAAGTGCGAGCGACGTCTGTCTGCAGCCAGAGGACACAGAGAAAGACGCGCTTTTGTTGTCTTTTGTCTCTCGTTCGCTCAGGGAGTCTCCCACACCGTCAGCCGTAATGAGCAGCCCGACGTGATTTCATAGCGCCGGTGACCTAGATGAGTCCGTGTTTAAAACTTGCTTCAGTCCTCACCCATTCCTGAGAATTCATTTTGTGTTCATGGAGAATTACTGGGAAAGCCTCTTCTGTAGAAAGAAAGGAATGGTGTGAAACAGAGAGCAGATTACGCTGGACTGATCCTCCTCCTGCAGGAGAGCAGATTGTTCGCTCTGCGTTTGACGTACGACTGATCTCTGAAATACAGACATATATTCACCTGACATTTATTGACATAGAGAAACAGTGTTGTTACTTTTTAATAAACCTAAAAGTAGTAAAAATAATTTCATAAAACATACACAATACTGGAGAAATGTAAACAAACAAAATACTCACTTACATCATTTTGAAGTACTACTGTTATTAAACCTAACATAGATATAATGCTAAATATGAACAAGTGTTACAGAATAAAATAAAAATAAATACAAATAATGACAAAACACATAAAATGACTAAAACTAAAAGTTAAAGCTGATTAAAAGCTTTGATTCAATATAATTGGATACATATATGTGTGTGTGTGTGTGTGTGTGTGTGTGTGTGTGAATTAAAATTACAATAAAATGTAATAATCTTCCAGGCCTGGAAATGTTAAAATTCCCACATTCTCTCTCTCACACACACACACACACCTGGCGCCGGATGAAAGTGTTGCTTGTCCTCCTCCACACACACACCCACACACACTTACAGACGTGTGTCACGCTCCCGACACACACAAACTCTCAGCCGCCGTGAGGGGGCGGACCTCACTCTTGAGTGGGCGGGGCCACACTTCAGACTTCCTGTCATTATTACCCACAATACTTCTGGATGTGATGCCACAGGGCACACTTTCTTTGATGCTGAAGCGTGTCATTTCTGGGATGTTAACGCACTTCCTCTTCTCTCTGTGCGATGCTCTGCTCGTAGTCTAGTGAGGAGCATCGGTTGGGTTTCATCAGAGGGGAAGCACATGTGTGGTATTTCAGGAGCAGATCAGCTACAGCTGCTGCAGCAAGTGTGCATTCTGATCCTGCTGCAGGTCAAAGGTCGTCTCATTCATCTCAGGAATGCAGCTAGCCAGAGATCTGAAACACGGCCTGAGATTCCAAGACAGAGACGTCAGGAATCCACTCTCTCATGGGAATCAGTGCTGAACGCTCGCATTAACCCTCTACAGCCCGACGTATAAAGAAGAGTCTGGAATATTTTAGTCTGATATAGTGAGAATACAGATGAAAATCAGACTAGACTAGGCTGAACAAAAGTTTATATTGCAAATGCTGAAACACTACTGCTTGCAATAATGAGATCTTTCTAACAGTACAGCAGATACTTACATAAATCATTGAAACATCAGTGGTCACTCTATATCTCCAATAATATGTCTGAGTAAGATGAGATATAAATAATGAAACATATAAAGCAATGCAATGCTGGTTTGAGTGATGAAGAAGTAAACGCTCCTCAGAAGATGTTTTGGAGGCTTGTGGAGATCATCATTTCATTGAGGAATGAAAGTAAAGCTTTCAAACAAAAGACCCTGATGATCAGATTGCAGGTGCGCTGATTTTTTAAAATGATTGATGGAGAATTAAAGCCGAGCTGCTTCATTCTAGTAAATGTTCATCAGGAAATTTCACTTTATTATTTTATACTATCTTTATAATATTACTCGTTTTATATTATCACTGTATTGTTAATACTTCATTTTTTAAATCTTACTAAGTAACTTTGCCATTTTCTTGAATATTATCCAAGGTTTGACTGCAAAAAGATGTGTGAAGTACCAGCTGTAGTTTGCGTGCAAAGCAGGTTTAGCAGCAATGTTTTAATTGCAAGGCTTTTTTGTGTATTAAATATAATACGGTGGCTTTATAGGGTTAATGATGCTGGTTTTAGTTTGTGTTCTTTCTAAGCGCTTGAGTCTTTCTGCCGTCATTCAGAGCTGATGAGCGAGCGATCAATAGACTTTATCAGTTCGGCGGTTCAGGCGATCAATATGCGCTTACACTCAAGGGCTTCGACACAATCAGAGAGTCCATGAGGAGCACTTCCACAGACACATCTACTGTATCGGTAGCCAAGAGAATCTGTGCAGGACTGACACTGTCGGAACGCACTTGATGATAAAACACATACGGATCTTCATGTTTCATATCATAACTATAGTGGAGAATGGTAATGGTGATCGGAATGGTTTAACGCTCTGGAAACTGCTGCTTGTGTTAGAGGCTTTGACCAGTTATACCCAGGCAACACCACGTACCATGTCATGTTTCAATTTCTAATTATAATGAGCAGACAATTTATATTTAAAATAAGTACATTTTAGCCTGCCTTTAAATAATGTACTTAAGAATATACTTATGTTGTTATGTTTATTGAGAAGAGGAGGGGGCCAGATACCGAACCCTGAGGTTCCTCAGTATTTACAAAGCTATAGGAATTTTGCTTGTCTTTGCAACAGAAATATCATCGAACACGGTAAGAAAAAAAGCTTTGTATTCAATATTCACATGCGAAAAAAGCATATATTATTTGTTTGCATGTGAATAAAAGCCCATTTATTTTATTTGTTATTCATGAAAATACTTGTTAAAAGACTTTTATATTTAGGATTAGGCTATTTTTTACAGTATCTTTTTGGATGATAAAATAGAGTTTAAGGTTATTGACAAAAATGATGAGAAAATATAAGTCTCGTTTGTTTGGAACAAATCGAGGTAGAGGATGCGATTAAAATTGTAGTTCTGGAATGTACTGCTTTCTTCTTAAGGATGTAAGAATGCCAGATATGAGTTGAGAGCTTTCAGCATGAATTTGACTTTTTTTTTTAATGTGGAGATCCTGTAACGTTCAGGCAAATGTGGAGTGATGTTCTCCATGGCCAGACAGAGACACTGATGAACATCTGCTCTAGTTTCCCGCGAGCGGCTCGCTCATCGCCGGAGGTTGGCATTCCTGTACAGGTCAAATATCTGACTTACGAGAGACATGATTGATGGAAACACTGCAGCTTTTCCCCTCCATCTCAGCGAAAGCACTCGCAAGATTATACTGCAGCTGGAATGCACTGATAAACGCGCCGGTGGCTGGATTAGCCGCCTGTCATTTACCACGCGGCCAAATGTAAAAGATAACCTTTATTATCACAGAACAAGTGTCACATGAAGAAGAGGAAAATAACAGCAAACGGAGAGGAGCCGAATTCAGCCGCGTCAGAGGAAGCGTTAATGGAGAGCTCTTACATTCGCTGGAGTGATTCTGTTTGAGACAGAACAAAAGCGTAATTAACAGGCCACGCTGAACCATGCCAAAGAAAACAAGCAAATACATCAGGGGGCGTAAATGAGAGCGGAGAGCCGGAGAGGGGGTGGAAATGCAAACGCACACGCAATCTACTGACTTCAGTTTTAAGAGCTTTATTTCTGACGTCTCGTCTCTTCTGTTCTCTCACTTTGTTGAATACTTATTACAAAGTTTCTCCATAACGTGTGCACTGAACTATAACCGAGCATCAGCCCGGCTCATCTGCAACGTCAAGGAAGATCAGAAAAATTCACAATAATGTATTTGCTTTTGTCATTTAATATGACATGGTTTCGAATTATTTTTTCATTTCAGTTTTGTTTTAACAATTCTAATAAATGAATTTAAATGCAAGATTTAGATTTTTTCCCACATGCATTAATGTATGCAATTAAAGAATAATTGTGTACTGAGGTGAGCTGTCTGAGCAGTAGGTAAATAAGGGTAACCACGGAATGTATTTTGCACTAAACAGTACAGACAGACATCCTAATTTAAACAAATATTGTTCCACTATTCCTGAAAATGAAGTGGCTTTGATTCCCTGCTCTGTGTTCAATTTGGCCCTTTTGTCACGGTTGTGACTATGTTCCAGAGCACAAAACACTCTCTGTATTAATTAACACGGAGGACTAATTACACACACACAGACACATCAGAAACAGAGGAACAGCGGTAGAGTTTCCTCGCGACGGTCTCTCAAATCCCGGATCAATACAGCGTAAGCGCGTCTCTGGGGTTCAGCCGCAATCCAGGACGAATCCAGCAACACTGACTGCCGTCACAGTCCAGCAGAGAAAACGCTCCTCTGCCCTTTTGTGGCTGAAAGCACCAGCACAAACTTATCTTGAGCGAAGTGAAGCAAACACAAGCCCACCCTAACCCGCTTTGGCCCGCCGCTCGGCACAAAAGCGCCAAAGGAAGCGGAAAATATGGCTGGGATGGCAGTCATACTTGAAGGGTTTCCTGCTATTTGTCTCTGTTGGTAATCTGCGCTTTAGCGGCAGGAGGGATGACCGCAGCACAATGCGTCTTTACACCAGCTGACCTGTGACAGCGGCTCTAAGGAGATTGCGCTCGCTCAAAACGTCCAACAAATATATCTTATTATGGCCTGAGGGGATTTTCCACAGCGAATAACCTCATCCAGGCAAAAACGTCTGCCGACGACACTAAAGGAATGAGAGCGAGGCAAAGCTGCATCTAATACGTGCATCAGTCGCTCTGTGACGCTGATCGATTCCCAACCCCAAGCCATTAACTGGCTGCAGCTCTGTGTGTTTTTGAGCTCAGTGAATAACGCCGCGGCCGGCAGAAGAATGTCTGGTATCTCACTCGCAGCGTTTCTCACAGATAAGTGAAAGAATCAATTACGCCGTGCTGCCTTTTAATTTACAGCTGCAACGAATCGGCCTCCTTTGGCTTCGCTCATTGTCAGTTAAACAAACCCTGCTAACTTCAGCGGGTAAACAGTAACTAATCACACCGGAGCGTTAGCCCGGTCCGCAGAGACTCAATTAGCTATATTTAATTAGTGCGTCGTCTTCTGCGATTAGACCGGCACGTTAGAGAGCGTTTGCAGCTAACGAGAGAGGAGTGCTGCCGTTTTAGAAAGGATAGCTACAGTAACGTGACGGAAATGAGCCTGGAAAGTGTTTATTGTTAAGTTAAAACTATCACAGGTCACTTTGTCTGAACAAAATCTAAAAATTTGAAAAAAAGTAAACTAAAGATGCCAAACTGAAATTAAAGGCTCTTAAGTTGAAGAACTACTATGATTAAAACGGAAATCTAAATAAATAAATTTAAACTGACAGTATAAAATAATATAGAAATATAACCTTGGTCACCTTGGTTGAAGTATTAAAAAAAAAAAAAGCTGAGAATTACAAAAACTTAAAATAGAAAAATAGAATCCAATTCAAAATATTGGGTTACATTTAATTTTGCTGGTTATTTTCAACTTATTCTACTAACCCTAAACCTACTGAGAGTTAGTAGACATGTAGCTGCATGATAACTAATGATCATTTACTTGACATGTAGTTAAAAAGTTACTTAATGTCTACTGTAAATGGACTATTGAAATAAAGTGTAACCAAATATTGCTACAGAAGTAAAGATTTAAATACATACATGCATGCATACATAACTAACTGCAATAAAGTTTAGGTTAAAGTAATTACTAATTAATAAAACCAGAATTGAAATAGAAAATAAACAAAGGAAATGACTAAAGTACATGAATAGATTGCTAAAATTAGAACTAGAACTAAAAAAGCATATCGATAAAACTAAAATAACACACTGAGATTAGCACAATGTCCCACCAGAGGCATTTATTGTTTAGAGTTAAATATTTATGAATGCATGAGATGAAGTGCAGTTTGACGCTTCCTGAAGTCACATGGTGCCATTCCCCCATCAGCAGCGAATTAGGCAGCACATCCATCGGCTGCTCGATGACCTGAGCGTCATTAATGTGTGTAAATGGTCACCGGGGAGTTTTCTTTCACCCCGCGGCGGCTGGCGACTCTCTTCACAGGGCGACTGCGCCATTATTCTGAGTCAGGTGACGTGAGGAAAGGAGATATACTGTACTCCAGTGTATAATGAGAGTTCAGGTGAGCGCTTGGGATCCCTTTTGCCCTTGATGTTAAAGACGGTAATTGCGATTGTGAGAAAAATGGTCTCATGCGCCTCTAACTTTTAATTTAATGTTTTAATTCCCTCGCTCGTATCACTGCTTTTTGCCTTTTTAACTCCAAAATTCTTCTTGCCCTCACCTTCTGAATTGACCTACACTGCTGTTTTTCCCCTTCGCTCTCCTGGCTGTGATTTATTCATCCTCCAGCAGAAACACCTCACCGTGGCCGCGAGCAGAAGTGCTAACATAGCATATGGCAAACACTGCTCAATTAATTTATGCTTTGAAATGTTTTCGTCAATAACCTTTCTCCTCGAAAAGCTTACAATCATGTGGAGAGCACAAATTAAATAACAATTAACGGCGGTTATTTGCTCGCCGTTAGTTTGAGGACGCATCTCTGCCATCGCGTTTTTCAACAGTTAATCAGAGAACTGGCTGAGTGAAGTACCATTTAATTTGTGAGGTGATTTATAAATGTAATGCTGATTAATTGTGTGTGTGTGTGTGTGTGTTTCTTGGTGAAAAGCGAACAATTGCTGACTTGTATTAAAATACATCACAGGTTTTTGTCAAATGCTCTTGGTTTCTATTTAGGAATCCTGACCAATAATGTCAAATAATAGTTTTTTTTTTGTCCTGTCTTCAGTAAAGACACTGCTTTTGTAGTGCTTTAATCTCATGTCCTCTGAGTCAAAATGTACATTTTGCAATGAAACCTCATCAACAGTAAAACAGCTGGGATGGTTTGTAATAAAACTAGCTAATAAAACTACCTAGATCGTAGTTTATCTAACAAATCTAATGCGTCCTACTGCAGAAAACAGCTGATTTATACCTCTTATGCTCTAATAGAAAGTGCAGTGCATTCATGGAAAGTGTTGCTAAAACAATGCCAGGCACCAGAAATCCATATTTAATTATGCAGCACAGCTAAAGAAAGTCTTTTGCTGTTAGTTTGAGAAGTATGAATAGAAAATATCCCAGGGAAATGCCTCCTTCATGCCCGGAGAGAACCAAGGACAAATGTATTTGGCTGATCTTGTGGAGTTCGTGCTGCTTAGATGGAAGGAGAACTTGAGGTTCTGTATTGTACAACGGAGAGACCAAAGATCGATTCCTCTCAGGAGAGAAAATGTATAGTCTCACAGGCATATTTTGATTTCCAACAATACATATAGCCTGAAAGGCATTGATTTTCAAGCAGCATGGATTGTCACGTTCAATAATTATTAGCAGCATTGCCTCTGCTCCTCTAAGGTTGACTGCAGGCACTTGGCTTTATGGCAGGTAAAATTTGGCTCGTTTTAAAGAGCTTGATTCACACTTCGACCTTGGCATTGCTTTAAAGACTTACACACACCCACAGCCAATACGCAATTAGCGTTGTGCTGAGCTTTGGATAAGTGTCTCATATGTTATTTGTTGGCCTTTCCATAAACCTTGCAAATAAATTAGCAGAGTTTGTGGTGATCATGAGTCTAGTTGTTTCTGCATTGAACACAGCAAAGCACTGAACATGTATATGTATAATGACGAGAATTAAACTATTTATTTATCAAATGCAGAGACGGTCTCTGTAGTCAAGACGACGATAATCACTA